>CM071587.1:8582345-8612283 GCA_036426205.1 Ascaphus truei
CCTCAGCTGTATGTAGTCCTAGAGGTGCTGTGCTCTGTACCCTGTGATTGTCCCCTCAGCTGTATGTAGTCCTAGAGGTGCCAGGCTCTGTACCCTGTGACTGTCCCCTCAGCTGTATGTAGTCCTAGAGGTGCCGGGCTCTGTACCTGTGACTGTCCCCTCAGCTGTATGTAGTCCTAGAGGTGCCAGGCTCTGTACCCGCTGTGACTGTCCCCTCAGCTGTATGTAGTCCTAGAGGTGCCGGGCTCTGTAACCTGTGACTGTCCCCATAACTGTATGTTGTCCTAGAGGTGCCAGGCTCTGTACCTGTGACTGTCCCCTCAGCTGTATGTAGTCCTAGAGGTGTCAGGCTCTGTACCCGCTGTGACTGTCCCCTCAGCTGTATGTAGTCCTAGAGGTGCCAGGCTCTGTACCCTGTGATTGTCCTGTGACAGGGTAAATAAAAGCCACCAGTTATATGCCGTGAAAAACTATGTCTAGTCTGCAGAGCAGCACTGACTAGGTTAAACTTCAGCTGGGAACCTCAGGACAATTAGTTGGATCCCAGCTGCCTAATCAAGGTGTGTTAAAACCCAGGTTGTAGACACATGGAGCTTGCTGTTGATGAGAGAGGAGTAAGCTGCTAAAGTGATTCCTGAAAACAATGTCTGAGTAGCAAAGTAGTGAAACTGTGAACTGTCTGTCCCTTGCATAGAAAAAGGGTAGCTGCATATATATAAACTGTCTGCTAAAGAGAAACTGTTGTGTTCGGTTTGCTGAAGAAAAAGCCATTTTCGTTTGTTGCTGAAAAAGAGCTATTTTTGTTTTGTGTGCTGTATATTTTTCAAGGCAAAATAAAACAGCCTTGTCAAGAAACCCACGTGTGTAGTTGCATGTACCCTGCAACATATGGTGTTAGAAGTGGGATTTGATTTTTTTCAAAAGGCTCCTGCAGTTAAAGGGCCACACACACACAAGAATGGAAGAAATGTTGAAAGCGTTTCTGTGCGAGCAGGCCCGGCTGCAAGCGGAGAGAGATGAAAGACTACAGACAGCACAGGATGAGCGGATTGCCAAGCTGCTGACCCAATTCCAAGGGTCTGCCGGTGCAGAACTGGCCAGCAGACCCCCGATACTCCTGAGGAAAATGGGTCCGAATGAGGATCCAGAGGCTTTTTTACTAACATTTGAAAGAGTCGCCGAAGCTCAGGGCTGGGCTGCAGATCGCTGGGCAACTGCTTTGGCCCCGCTCCTCATAGGTGAAGCCCAGGCATCATATCAGGGCCTCCCTACAGATCAGGCAATGGACTACCGCCAAGTAAAAGCCGCCATACTGGATCGCTTAGGTCTGACCCCAGAGACGTACCGGCAGCAGTTCCGGAACATGAAGTACACCGCTAAGATGAGACCCTGGGTCCTCGCTCAGCGATTATTGGACTTGTGTACGCGCTGGATACAACCCGAGGAGTGCACTAAGGAGGCAATTCTTGAGCAGGTGGTTTTGGAACAATTTCTACAAGTAATACCCACTCCCGCACGCTCGTGGGTAAAACGCCACGCTGCTGAAACCCTAGCTTTGGCGGTCCGACTCGTGGAGAACTTCCTTGGGGCTGAGCAGCAGGAGAGTGTCCTGGACCAGACTCTTGTTAGCAATAATTACACAATTCCAGGATGTTTTTTCTGACTTACCAGGACAAACTAACTTAATTTCCCATGCAATCGAGACAGCACCTGGGGTAAAAGTACGTTCCCGTCCTTATAGGTTGCCTGAAAGTCGTAGGGCTCTGGTAGAGAAGGAGGTACAAGCAATGTTACACTTAGGAGTGATTGAGGAATCATGCAGTGAGTGGTGTAGTCCACAAGTTATGGTCCCTAAACCCGATGGGAAGGTAAGATTTTGTGTGGACCTCCGAAAGGTCAATGCGATATCCAAGTTTGACGCATATCCGATGCCAAGGGTGGACGAATTAATTGACGCCCTTGGTAACGCGGAATATATATCGACGTTGGACTTGACATAAGGATACTGGCAAATACCCTTAGAGGAAAAGTCCAAATGCAAAACAGCCTTTGCCACTCCCATGGGTTTATACCAGTTTGTGACAATGCCATTTGGACTGCATGGAGCCCCAGCCACATTTCAGAGACTCATGGATAAGGTACTGAGGCCCCATAGGACTTATGCCGCAGCCTACCTAGATGACATTGTCATTTATAGTAAACACTGGCGGGCCCATCTAAATAGGCTAAAAGCGGTCCTCAAATCTCTAAGAGAGGCAGGGCTCACAGCCAACCCTAAGAAATGTGCCTTGGGTAAAGTGGAAACCAAATATTTAGGGTATGCAGTGGGAGGTGGAAAAGTAAGGCCACTAGCCGACAAGGTAGTTGCCCTGAAAGAAGTTCCGACTCCCCAAACAAAAACGCAGCTACGCTCTCTGCTGGGTTTAGCAGGGTACTACCGGCGGTTCATCCCCAACTATTCGGAAGTGGCAGCCCCTTTAACGGACCTCACAAAAAAGTGTGCCCCTACACAAATGGTGTGGTCAAGGGATTGTCAGAGAGCCTTTGAGGACATAAAAAGGTGTCTATCAGAGGGTCCCATCCTTAGAAGCCCAGACTTCAACAGCCCTTTTATAGTGCAAACAGATGCATCAGAGATAGGGCTAGGGGCAGTGTTGTCACAACAGTTTGAGGGAGTTGAACATCCTATCCTTTTCCTAAGTAGGAAATTGTTCCCAAGGGAAAAAAATTACTCAGTGATTGAGAAAGAGTGCCACGCAGTAAAGTGGGCAATCGAGGCTTTGAGGCATTACCTGGCAGGAGTCCATTTTACTTTGGTGACGGATCATGCTCCACTGAAATGGTTAAATAGCATGAAGGATTCCAATGCTAGATTGACTAGGTGGTATATGGCCCTCCAACCCTTCTCATTTGAGATTCAGCATAGACCGGGAAAAGAGAACGCAAATGCTGACTTCTTTTCTAGAGAAGGGGTGGATGGTCGGGCTTCAGCCGTGCGTAGCCCCAGCCACACACTAACAGGGGAGGAATGTGACAGGGTAAATAAAAGCCACCAGTTATATGCCTGGAAAACCTATGTCTAGTCTGCAGTGCAGCACTGACTAGGTTAAACTTCAGCTGGGAACCTCAGGACAATTAGTTGGATCCCAGCTGCCTAATCAAGGTGTGTTAAAACCCAGGTTGTAGACACATGGAGCTTGCTGTTGATGAGAGAGGAGTAAGCTACTAAAGTGATTCCTGAAAACAAGGTCTGAGTAGCAAAGTAGTGAAACTGTGAACTGTCTGTCCCCTGCATAGAAAAAGGGTAGCTGCATATATATAAACTGTCTGCTAAAGAGAAACTGTTTTGTTCGGTTTGCTGAAGGAAAAGCCATTTTCGTTTGTTGCTGAAAAAGAGCTATTTTTGTTTTGTGTGCTGAATATTTTTCAAGGCAAAATAAAACAGCCTTGTCAAGAAACCCACGTATGTAGTTGCATGTACCCTGCAACAGTCCCCTCAGCTGTATGTAGTCCTAGAGGTGCCAGGCTCTGTACCCGCTGTGACTGTCCCCTCAGCTGTATGTAGTCCTAGAGGTGCCGTGCTCTGTACCCTGTGATTGTCCCCTCAGCTGTATGCTGTCCTAGAGGTGCCGGGCTCTGTACCCTGTGACTGTCCCCATAACTGTATGTAGTCCTAGAGGTGCCAGGCTCTGTACCCGCTGTGATTGTCCCCTCAGCTGTATGTAGTCCTAGAGGTGCTGTGCTCTGTACCCTGTGAGTACTTCCTATACGTTGGCCAGTAAATCACTGCTCCCCTCCCGCTTTCCTAGAGGTGCCATAGCACACTGCTCCCCTCCCCGCCTGTCTAGAGGTGCCAATAATCACTGCTCCCCTCCCGCCTGTTCCTAGAGGTGGCCAATTCACTGCTCCCCTCCCGCTGTACCTAGAGGTGCCAATATCACGCTCCTCTCCCCCTTTCCTAGAGGTGCCAATATCACTTCGCCCACTCCCGCCTGTTCCTAGAGGTTCAGTATCACTGCTCCCTCCCGCCTGTTCCTAGAGGTGCCAATATCACTGCTCCCTCCCGCTGTTTCCTAGAGGTGCCAATATCATGCTCCTCCCTCCGCTGTTCCTAGAGGTGTCAGTTATCAACTGCTCCCTCCCGCCTGTTCCTAGAGTGCCAAGATCACTGCTCCCCTCCCGCCTGTTCCTAGAGGTGTCAGTTCATGCTCCCCTCCGCCTGTCCTCGAGTGTCAGTATCACTGCTCCCCTCCGCCTATTCCTAGAGGTGCCAAATATCACTTCATCATCCCCCACTGTTCCTAGAGGTGCCATATCCATGCCCCCTCCCGCCTGTTCCTCAAGGTTGCCAATATCACTGCCTCCCTCCCGCCTGTTCCTAGGCGTGCCTGGCTTCTCCGCGCCCCAACCCCTGCAGCTGTCTAGTCCTGAGGTCGTCACCTCTGTTATCCAGTGCAGGGCGCTGGCCACACGGGTGTATGTCTCGTCAGGTTAACCCCTTCCAGGAGTGTGAGGGCGGTCATAGACGGTCCCGCGTGCGGGGCAGGAGGGGCAAATACCAGGTGACCTGCGAGAGGGTACAACACAGGTTTATTATAACCACCCCTTAGAGCAGACAAGGTTAAGGGCTCAGCCTCAGGTACACAATGACATAGGACTGAACCCTTAACCCATTAAACGCGTCCTGCATTAGTCGTCCCTTTGCTCCTACGTGGGACTGCCCTTTAATCCCATTAAAACCCTTAAACAAACGTCACTTTCATTAGGTATTGTTCCCTCAGCGTCTGTAGTCCTAGAGGTGCCAGGCTCTGTACCCTGTGACTGTCCCTCAGCTGTTATGTAGTCCTAGAGGTTCAGGGCTCTGTACCTGTGACTGTCCCTCAGCTTGTATGTAGTCCTAGAGGGGGGCCAGGCCGACCGCTGTGACTGTCCTCTCAGCTGTTATGTTAGTACCTAGAGGTGCCGTAGGCTTGTAACCTGTGATGTCCCCATAAACTGTATGTTGTCCTGAGGTGCCAGGCTCTGTACCTGTGACTGTCCCCTAGCGTATGTAGTCCTAGAGTGTGTCAGGCTCTGTACGAGCCTGTGAGTGTCCCCTCCAGCTGTTATGTAGATCCTAGAGGCGCCAGGCTCTTAACCTTGATTGTACCTGGACAGGTAAATAAAAACGCCACCAGTTATATGACAGGAATAAATATGTTAGTTGCGACAGAGCAGCACTGAATAGGTTAAATTCAGCTGGGAAACCTCAGGACAATTAGTTGGATCCAGATGCTAATCAAGGTGTGTTAAACCCAGGTTTGTAGACACATGGAGATTGTGTGATGAGAGAGGGAGTAAAGCTGCTAACGTTGATCATGAAAAACAATGTCTGAGTAGCAAAGTAGTGAATGAACTGTGAACTGTCTGTCCCTTGATAGGAAAAGGGTATGCTGCTTGCATATATATAAATAGTCTGCTAAAGGAGAACTGTTGTGTTCGGTTTGCTGAAGAAAAGCCATTTTTCGTTTGCTGAAAAGAGCTTTTTTGTTTGGTGCTGTATATTTTTAAGGCAAAATAAAAACAGCCTTGTCAAGAAACCCACGTGGTGTAGTGCATGTAGCCGTGCAAAGCATGGGTGTTAGAAGTGGGATTTGATTTTTGTCAAAAGGCTCGGCTCTGCAGGTAAAAGGGCCACACACACCACAAAGAATGAAGAAGAAATGTTGAAAGCGTTTTCTGGCGCGCAGCCACGGCGGCAAGCGGGAGAGAGATTGAAAGATACAGACCAGCAAGGATGAGCGGATGCTCAAGCTGCTGACCCAATTCCAAGGGTCTGCCGGTGCGGCAAAGGAAACTGGCCAGGACCCCCGATACTCTGAGGAAAATGGGGTCCGAATGAGGATACCAGAGGCTTTTTTACTAACAATTTGAAAGAGTCCGGCCGAAAGCTCAGGGCTGGGCGCAGATCGCTGGGCAATGCAACTGCTTGGCCCCGCCTCATAGGTGAAGCCCAGGCCATATATCAGGGCCTCCCTACAGATCAGGCATGGACTAACCGCAAGTAAAAGCCGACATACTGGATCGCTTAGGGTTGACCCCAGAGACGTACCGCGGCAGCAGTTCCGGAACATGAAGTACACCGCTAAGATGAGACCCTGGGTCCTCGTCAGCGATTATGGACTTGGTAAGCGGATGATACAACCCGAGGAGTGCCACTAAGGAGCAATTCTTGAGCAGGTGGTTTGGAACAATTTCTAAAGTAATACCCATCCCGCCGAGCTCGTGGGATAAAACGCCACGCTGCTGAAAACCTAGCTTTGGCGGTCCGACTCGGGAGACTTCTGGGTGCTGAGCAGCAGGAGAGTGTCCTGGACCAGACTCTTGTAGCAATAATTACACAATTCCAGGATGTTTTTTTGACTTACCAGGACAAACTAACTTAATTTCCCATGCAATCGAGCAGCACCTGGGGTAAAGTACGTTCCCGTCCTTATAGGTTGCCTGAAAAGTCGTAGGGCTCTGGTAGAGGAAGGAGGTACAAGCAATGTTACCACTAGGAGTGATTAGGAGAATCATGCAGTGAGTGGTTGTAGTCCACAAGTTATGGTCCCTAAACCCGTGGGAAGGTAAGATTTTGTGTGGACCTCCGAAAGGTCAATGCGATATCCAAGTTTGACGCATATCCGATGCCAAGGGTGGACGAATTAATTGACGCCCTTGGTAACGCGGATATATATCGACGTTGACTTGACATAGGATACTGGCAAAATACCCTAGAGGAAAAGTCCAAATGCAAAACAGCCTTTGCCACTCCCATGGGTTTATACCAGTTTGTGACAATGCCATTTGGATGCATGGAAGCCCCAGCCACATTTCAGAGACTCAGGATAAGGTACTGAGGCCCCATAGGGACTTATGCCGCACGCTACCTAGATGACATTGTCATTATAGTAAACAATGGCGGGGCCATCTAAATAGGCTAAAAGCGGTCCTCAAATCTCTAAGAGAGGCAGGGCTCACAGCCAACCCTAAGAAATGTGCCTTGGGTAAAGTGGAAACCAAATATTTAGGGTATGCAGTGGGCTGGTGGAAAATAAGGCACTAGCGACCAAGGTAGTTGCCCTGAAACGAAGTTCGACCCCCAAACAAAAACGCAGTACGCTCTCTGCTCGTTGGGTTTGCAGGGACAGCCAGGCGGTACTAGGTCATCCCCAACTATTCGGAAAGTGGCAGCCCTATTAACGGACCTCACAAAAAAGTGTGCCCCTAAACAAGTGGTGTGGTCAAGGGATTGTCAGAGAGACCTTTGAGGACATAAAAGGTTGTCTATCAGAGGGTCCATCCTTAGAAGCCCAGACTTCAACAGCCCTTTTATAGTGCAAACAGATGCATCAGAGATAGGCTAGGGGCAGTGTTGTCACAACAGTTTGAGGGAGTTGAAACCCTATCCTTTTCTAAGTAGGAAATTGTTCCCAAGGGAAAAAAATTACTAGTGATTGAGAAAGAGTGCCACCGCAAGAAAGTGGGCAATCGAGGCTTTGAGGCATACCTGGCAGGAGTCCATTTTAATTTTGGTGACGGATCATGCTCCACTGAAATGGTTAAATAGCATGAAGGATTCCAATGTAGATTGACTAGGGGTATATGGCCCTCCAACCTTCTCATTGAGATCAGCATAGACCGGGAAAAGAGAACGCCAAATGCTGACTTTTTTCTAGAGAAGGGGGTGGATGGTCGGGCTTCAGCCGTGCGTTAGCCCCAGCCACACTACTAACAGGGGAGGAATGTGACAGGGGGTAAATAAAAGCCACCAGTATATGCCTGGAGGAAAACCTATGTCTAGTCTGCAGTGCAGCACTGACTAGGTAAACTTCAGCTGGGAACCTCAGGACAATAGTTGGATCCCAGCTGCCTAATCAAAGGTGTGTTAAAACCAGGTTGTAGACACATGGAGGCTGCTGTTGATGAGAGAGAGGAGTAAGCTACTAAAGTGATTCCTGAAACAAGGTCGAGTAGCAAAGTAGTGAAACTGTGAACTGTCTGTCCCTGCATGAAGAAAAAGGGTAGCTGCATATATATAAACTGTCTGCTAAAGAGAAACGTTTGTTCGGTTTGCTGAAGGAAAAGCCATTTTCGTTGTTGCTGAGAAAAGAGGCATTTTGTTTTGTGTGCTGAATATTTTTCAAGGGCAAAATAAAACAGCCTTGTCAAGAAACCCACGTATGTAGTTGGCATGTACCCTGCAACAGTCCCCTTCAGCTGTATGTAGTCCTAGAGGGTGCCAGGCTCTGTACCCGCCTGTGACTGTCCCTCAGCTGTATGTAGTCCTAGAGGTGCCGTGCTCTGTACCCTGTGATTGTCCCCATCGCTCGTATGCTGTCCTAGAGGTGCCGGGCTCTGTACCCTGTGACTGTCCCCATAACTGTATGTAGTCCTAGAGGTGCCAGGCTCGTGTACCCGCTGTGTGATTGTCCCCTCAGCTGTATGTAGTCCTAGAGGTGCTGTGCTCTGTACCCTCGTGACTGTCCACTCAGCTGATGTAGTTCCTAGAGGTGCCAGGCTCTTGACCCTGTGACTGTCCCCTCAGCTTTATGTGGGTCCTCACTTTGCCCCTACGGGTGACTGAGCCTTTAACCCATTAAACACGTCACTGTCATTAGGTCCCTTTGCTCCTACGTGGGACTGACCCTTTAACCCATTAAACACGTCACTGTCATTAGGTCACTTTGCCCCTACGGGTGACTGAGCCTTTAACCCATTAAACACGTCCCTGTCATTAGGTCACTTTACTCCTACGTGGGACTGACCCTTTAACCCTTTAAACATGTCCTTGTCATTAGGTCACTTTGCTCCTATGTGGGACTGACCCTTTAACTCATTAAACACGTCCGTGTTATTAGGTCCCTTTGCCCCTACATGGGACTAAACCTTTAACCCATTAAACACGTCACGGTCATTAGGTCACTTTGCTCCTACGTGGGACTGGCCCTTTAACCCATTAAACACGTCACTGTCATTAGGTCACTTTGCTCTAACATGGGACTGTCCCTTTAACCCATTAAACACGTCCCTGTCATTAGGTCACTCACCTTTCATAATTTAACCCCTTCGCTGTCAGAGGGGCCTACAACGCCATGTCCTGTGTCTTAGGCCCAAAAGCCTGACTCCAAATGGGAGTTTTAAATATGGCGGTTACCTTGATACACGGTCTGCACAGGCTTCTCTACCGTGACGCTGTAGTTGCTGAAATCCTCTTCCGTCAACACTCCACCATACGCACTCACCTGAGGGGAGCGGGGCGTTAAAAGGAGAGTAATAATGAACTGATCTGCCCATTCTGGATTCAAGGGGGTGGCCATTTTGGATGTGTTGTCATTCACGGCCCTAGAAGCGCCTTGAAATGCAATGCTCATGGCTCCATCTTCCTCAGGAAGAGCCCAAACTTGTCCTCTTTTCAAGGGCGTTTCCAAAAAAGCAGAAAAAGGAGGAGCCATGGGTATTCGGACTGAATTATCAAAGCTTAAGATGGCCGCCTCCTGCCTCAGGCCTGGGACATAGTAGGGTGAGCCTTGCTGAGCCGTGCTGAGCCGCGCTGAGCAGATGCACTTACCCCCTGCATCTGTCATCAGCGCGGCTTTAGCCGCCGCTTCCGCATGCGTGCGGATGCGTGCGGAGGCTCAGGTATTTTGGCGAGACAGGCAAATTTAAGCGGGAAGCGGAGGAGTGTCATGGAACAGAAATACCCCTGTCTGCCTTTTCTGTTCAGCCCCCCTCTCCCTTGGCAGTTCTGCTTGCTAGCTGTACGTGGATTTACTTTCCTTGCTGTTTACTCCTAGTGCAGATGGAATGGATACATTAAGTAGCCTTTTTCCTTCCAAGCTGTCACAGCCCTGGTTGCTCTGGCAACATCAGTCCTCCAGTTAATGGACTTTCCCATTTTCTCCCCTGTCTTTTTGCTGACAGTAGTGCAGTCTCACTCCATTTTAGTGTGATCCTTGCCCCTCACTTCCTTTTCCACCATTACCTCTAGATGAGTGAGCACTGCTGTAAACTCCTGTATGGTAGGATTAGCTTTTCACCTGCCGTTAACTACCAAGCACACACAGAGAGACACTATCCCAACATCTACATCTCTACACAAGTTCCTGTCTTTTACCCTGCTTTCCACAAATAAAGAAAAGAAACAGACTTGTTGTGCTTGGAAAAGAGGGCCGAGTTGACACTATCTGGGCTAAATCATCTACATATGACCCTGGCTTTCAGAATAGTGAAAAGATACCGTGTGCCTTACAGACACTTACAGGAGCTGCTACTCCAGACTCCGTGATAAAACAGAGCAGTCTCAGCAGACAAAAAGCACCATGCAGCTTACTGTGCACAAGCAGCCTTTCAGACAGGGCAGTAAGCTTTAACCAGCAAACAACCTTGCACACGAGGCAACAGCTTTGCAGACAAACAGTGCTCCTTACACAAACCTAATTACCTCTCTCTGTCTGAGTTCACCCCCTGCACAGCCCCAAGTGAGGAGCCACGATCTCACCTACCCCTGCGCACGTCCCCACGGCTAGCGCCATCAAGGGCCACGCTACCGGACACCCGCCAGGACACGGGTCAGAGCCACCGGACACCTGTGAGTACAGCTACCCCTACGCTGCACGCTGCAGGACACCGCTCGGCATCATCTGAGACAGACGCCCATCGCTGACACAGGTAAAAGACCGCACGCCACACGCACTGGCTAAAGGCCTACACAAACCTACAGCATGGCAGAACTCAGTACCTCACCAGACATCACGCAGGAAAGCGATCACTCAGACACAGAGACTGCTGCGCAACTGCAACAGGCACAGGCGGGCGCAAGGCCCAAACGGACAGTCACACTGACACAAAAGGCCCGTGAAAAATACTAGACTGACATTGAAGCGCACCGCGCTAAATTAGAGTTGGCCTGGAACACTACCACACTTGGGATACGCAATGTCGCCGCCGCTGGCAATTCCGTACAACAGCTCGAGCAGGCAATAACTCAATTAAAGATAGACCACTTATGCTACCAAGGGCTGTCAGAGGCGTACGTCACTTACCTGGCCAGGGCTAACACCGGTGAAAGCCTGCATGAAAGGGACTTACAGCACAACATTGACTTGACACGTGACAGCCGCGTGCGAACCTCTATCACGGAAGCCGAGAGTAAGAGGAAAGACCTTTTGCTGGAAACTGCATCGCAGCGCTCAAGCACATCCAGACACTCATCAAGGTCAGCAAAATCAGCACAATCCAACGCGTCCAGCGCAAGCGCAAGCGCTACCAAGGCGCGAGCCTCCGCAGAGGCCGCACGTGCCAGGGCCGAATATGGTCGGAGAGAGGCAGCCGTAAGGGCAGAAAGAGCGCGCATAGAAGGGGAGGAGCAGAACGCCGCCGCTGCCAATGCCGCCGCCGCTGCTACTGCCGCCGCTGCTACTGCTGCCACTGCCAATGCCGCCGCCGCCGCTGCTGCTACCGCCGCCGCCGCGCGCAGAAAGGCAGAATTAGACGCGGATCTAGAAGCTCTAAGCAAAGAAGAGGACGCCGCTGCCGCCATGGCCCAAGCCGAAGTCCTAGAAGCAGCCGCGCAACAGCATGGCGGGGAGCAACCGTACAGACGGATAGCCTCAGAGGATCCAGTCCAACGCACTGAAGACTACGTAAGGAGCCTCTCAGTGTAAACACCAGCGCACCATCTCAACGCGGAGGGAGTGACTCTACAGACACCGAAGACTTGCTAGGTCCACGAGGAGAAGACACTGCTCCGTCAATAGTACATGCTGCCTGGGATAGCCACAGCCGCAACAGTGATCCACACGCCAGCGCGCACACCGATGCACTACAACGGGCTCGCCATCCAGGTACACCCACACGGGAACACACAGCCCATCACACCGACCAGCAGTCATCACGCGTCCACGCCAAGGAAGAGGCGACCGCACGGACCCTCCCAGCAACTACCTCAAAACGGGACAAACACGCCGATACCTCAGGCCTGACAGACATAGCCAAGTACATGATCCGGCGTGACCTGGTGCAAGCAGGACTCATCAGCTTCGACGACCGTCCTGAGAACTACCGGACGTGGAAGTTCACGTTCAAAGACGCAATCAACAGCTTGGACTTCTCAGCAAGGGAAGAGCTCAACCTGCTATTCAAGTTCCTGGGGAACGAATCCAGAGAGCACGCGAATAGACTGCGGGCAGCAAACGCGCACCAACCCCAAGTAGGTCTTGACCTAGTGTGGGAAAGGCTAGAAGAGTCCTACGGCAGCCCCGAAGCAGTCGGGGATTCGCTCTTCAAAAGAGTCGACAGCTTCCCCAAGATCACAACTAAAGACTACTCGAAGTTACGAGAGCTCGGGGACCTGCTGCAAGAACTGGAGTTCGCAAGGAAAGACCATTCCTTAATAGGTCTCAATGTCCTAGACTCAGCTCGTGGAGTGAGACCCATCCTGGAGAAGCTACCCTTCAACCTCCAAGAAAGGTTTATTTCACAAGGTTCCAAATACAAAAGGGAGAAGCAAGTCGTCTACCCCCCATTCTCAGTTTTCTTGAGCTTCATTCGCGAAGCAGCAAGGACAAGGAATGACCCCAGCTTCATCTTAGGGGCGCAGACCACATCCAGCGCCAGCCACCAGAGGAACGAAAGGCCAGCAGTGAGATACAAGGACACCAGAACACCCATCTCGGTTCACAGGACGGACGTGCCCCCTACGACCCACACGAGTCCCGGTCAGGCGGCCGACAGGGACAAGAAACCAAGGGACCTCAACAAAGAATGCCCTATTCACAAAAGGCCGCATCCGCTTAACAAGTGTGTCGGATTCAGAATGAAACCCATAGAGGAGCGAAAGAACTTACTCAGGGATGGGGAGCTTGTTTCAAATGTTGTGCTTCCACAACTCATTTATTCAAGCACTGCAAAGAAGCTATGAAATGCACAGAGTGCAATAGCGACAGGCACATAGCCGCTTTACACCCGGAAGCTATGAAGCCCAAAGCAAGCAAAGCCCCTAACCCTTCGACAAAGCAGGGCGGGGAGGAAGAAAGGGGAGATACACCCCCCACGACGTCGGTAGCGTCCAAATGCACAGAAGTATGCGGAGAAGGGAACGACGTCAGATCTTGCTCTAAAATATGTCTGGTAGCCGTGCACCCAGAGGGACAACCCCAAAGAGCTAGAAGGATGTATGCAATCATCGACGACCAGAGCAACCGATCACTGGTCAGGTCAGAATTCTTCGACATGTTCAATATTCAAGACAGTGCTTCTCCTTACACTCTCAGAACGTGCACAGGGCGAATGGAGACTACAGGGAGAAGAGTGAATGGCTACACCATGTGCTCAATAGATGGCAAAGTGAACATGCCCCTTCCCACACTCATCGAGTGCAATCACATGGCAGAAGATAGGAGTGAGATCCCCACACCAGACGTGGCGAGACACCATCCCCATCTAAAAGCTATTGCCGATCGTATCCCACCACTAGACGAAGGCGCCCAGATCATGCTGCTACTTGGCAGGGATATCATGAGAGCACACAAGATCCGCGAACAGCGAAACAGGGACCACAACGGCCCAACAGCTCAAAGGCTCGATCTAGGATGGGTGGTAGTGGGAGAAGTATGCATAGACAGAATACGAGGACCCGACAACGTAGACGCCCTACGAACAAACTTGTTGGAGAACGGTCACGCATCCCACTTCAAACCCTGTCCGAACCACTTCCAGGTCCACGAGAAGCTCGAGACCAAAAGGAACTATGGAGACGCGCCTGTGGCAGGAAAACACCCCAATGGCCTAGGGAGTACAGTGTTCCAGACCACAAAAGACGACGACAAACAGGCGGCATCAATGGAAGATAAAGAATTCTTGAGGTTAATGGATAAGGAGCTCTTCAAGAACGAATTAGGCAGTTGGGTGGCCCCACTACCATTCCGCTCACCAAGAAGACGCCTCCCAAACAACAGAGACCATGCCATGTCTCGACTCGCTTCGCCGTAACCTACAAAGGAAACCGGAGACCAAGGAACACTTTGTGGCCTTCATTCAGAAAATCTTCCACAGTGGCCATGCAGAGTCGGCGCCCCCACTGAGAGAAGGCGAAGAATGCTGGTACCTCCCGTCGTTTGGCGTCTACCACCCCCAGAAACCTGGCCAAATTAGAGTGGTTTTCAACTCCAGTGCTCAGCATCAGGGAGTCTCCCTAAACGATGTCCTCCTCACCGGGCCGGATCTGACAAACAGTCTTCTGGGAGTGTTGATCCGCTTCCGCAAGGAGCCAATCGCCGTAACAGCAGACATCCAACAGATGTTCCACTGCTTCCTTGTGCGAGAAGACAAACGTAACTATTTAAGATTCCTGTGGTACCAAGATGACGACATAGAAAACGAAATTATGGAGTACCGCATGAAAGTACATGTCTTCGGGAACAGCCCATCACCTGCGGTGGCTGCCTACGGCCTCAGAAGAACAGCCCAAGACGGAGAAGCAGAGTTCGGGAAAGACGCCAGGAACTTCGTCGAAAGAGACTTCTATGTGGACGATGGATTAAAGTCAGTTCCCACCGAAGAAGAAGCATTAGATCTACTCAAAAGGACGCAAAAGATGTTGGCAATGCCAACCTAAGATTGCACAAAATAGCCTCCAACAGTGCCAGAGTGATGAAGGCGTTCCACGCAGATGATCAAGCAAACGATCTCAAGAATTTGGATCTGGAGAACGACACGCCTCCCATACAGCGGAGCCTGGGGATAAGCTGGAATCTTAAAACAGATACCTTTACGTTCCAGGTAGCCATCGAAGAAAAACCCTTCACACGTCGCGGAGTCCTGTCCACCGTTAACAGTCTTTACGATCTGCTAGGATTCGTGGCTCCTGTCACTAAACAATGGAAGTCTCTTCTCAGAGAAATGTCCTTCGAAAAACAGGAATGGGACACCCCACTACCCACAGAAAAACGGAAAGAGTGGGAGACGTGGAAGCACTCCTTGAAGGCCCTTGAGCAACTTCAGATCCCACGCCCCTACTCACCTATATCTCTCACCGCCGCACACAGCAAAGAGCTTTGCGTATTCTCAGATGCCTCCACAAAAGCTATAGCAGCGGTGGCCTAACTAAAAACCACGGACGTGGGTGGAAGTTACCACATCAGGTTCATCCTTGGCAAGGCTAAGCTGGCGCCACAACCCGACCATACTATACCCAGAGTCGAGCTATGTGGTGCAGTGTTAGCGGTAGAACTGGCAGAGCTCATCGAGAACGAGATGGACAGCAAACCAGATGCCGTTAGGTTCTACACGGACAGCAAGGTGGTACTGGGATACATATACAACAAGAAAAGGAGATTCTACGTATACGTAGCTAACCGTGTAGAAAGAATCAGGAAGTCAACCCAACCAGAACAATGGCACCACGTGCCCACAGATCAAAATCCCGCAGATCACGCCACCAGATCAGTACCCGCTCTCAACTGCAGAACACGTCATGGCTCACAGGACCAACGTTTCTTGCGCAGCCCGCGGAAACGCCACCAACCCTAGTTGGCGACTTTGAATTCGTGGATCCCGAGAAGGATATGGAGATAAGGCCCCCACAAGTATCCGTGTTACTCACCAATGTATTGCACAGAAACGCATTCGGATCACATCGATTCCATCGCTTCTCAAGGTGGACAGCTCTTCTGCGAGCGGTAGCCCATCTCAGGCATGTAGCCTCCTCCTTCCGCCAGACACCAGATGGTAAAACTACCGGCTGCCACGGCTGGCACATCTGCAAAGAGTTGCGCACCGTGGAGGAAGTCACAAGGGCTAAGGAAACTGTTCTCAGTCATGTTCAGAGAGAAACGTATGCGGAAGAGATCAATTGCATTCGCAGAGGGAAGAGTGTTCCCAAAAACAGCCCACTTTGGAAGTTGAATCCCTTCATCAACAATGACGGCCTCATGAGAGTAGGAGGCCGCCTCAACAAGTCCCAACTGAGCAGGGAGGAAAGCAATCCTCTTATCATCCCTGGCCGACATCACATCGCCACTTTGTTGGTGCGCTACTACCACGAACAAATCATGCATCAGGGACGACACTTCACCGAAGGCGCTATTAGGGCGGCGGGCATTTGGATCGTTGGCATGAAAAGGTGCGTGGCCAGTAATCTCCACAAATGTGTCAGGTGCCGAATGCTGCGAGGAAAGAGCCAAGACCAAAGGATGGCAGATTTACCTATCGACAGACTTAATACAGAACCCCCCTTTACCTATGTAGGACTCGATGTATTTGGGCCCTGGAAGGTCATCTCACGTAGAACGAGAGGCGGATTAGCAAACAGTAAGCGATGGGCGGTACTCTTCACCTGCATGAGTACGCGAGCAATACACATCGAGATTATAGAATCTATGGATGCTTCAAGCTTCATAAATGCCCTCAGAATATTCTTTGCAGTCAGAGGACCAGTTAAACAAATACGCTCCGATTGTGGCACCAATTTCGTTGGAGCATGTAAGGAATTACAAATAGACACTAAAGATAATAGAGACAATAGTATCCAAAGATACTTGCGCGACCAAGAGTGCACGTGGACATTCAACCCTCCTCACTCCTCTCACATGGGCGGAGCATGGGAACGCATGATCGGGGTAGTCCGGCATATCTTGGACTCTATGATGCTAAAAACCGACCTGACTCGACTCACGAAGTGTTAACCACATTCATGGCTGAAATATCAGTGATAATCAATGCTAGGCCTTTGATTCCAGTGTCAACAGATCCAGAATCGCCAAGTATTTTGACACCAGCAATGCTGCTAACCCAGAAAGTAGGGAACATCCCCACCCCAGTCGTAGGCTTCCACTCTAAGGATATGTACAAACGACAGTGGAGACAGGTGCAGCGCTTGGCCAACACATTTTGGGATCGCTGGAGACGCGAGTATCTGGTGACACTCCAAGAACGCCATAAATGGCAAACGGTTAAACCAAATATCCAAGTGGGAGATGTGGTTCTGTTGAAAGATAAACAGGTGGCAAGAAACGAATGGCCCATGGGACTTATAATCAGAACCATCCCAAGCGAAGACGAAAGGGTTCGCAAGGTAGAAGTTCGGGTGACCCAGAATGGGATCGTTAAAACCTTTTTAAGACCTATCACAGAGACTATCCTCCTAATGCCCAAATCGGACTATGATAGGGAAGAACTGAGTACCAGTTCTATGGACTCTGAGAGACATTGTGGTGCATCAAGCTGACCTAGAGCTGTGCATCCACCTACCTTACCAAGATGGCAAAGGACGTCAAGCTGGTGGTACTGGCCGGTATCCCATCGTTATGTGGACATGAAGTTGCTATGTCATGTTATATTGCACATATGTTCCACATACACCTTAAATAGTGGTATCTCCAGATACCAGACGGGGAGTGTCATGGAACAGAAATACCCCTGTCTGCCTTTTCTGTTCAGCCCCCCTCTCCCTTGGCAGTTCTGTTTGCTAGCTGTACGTAGATTTACTTTCCTTGCAGTTTACTCCTAGTGCAGATGGAATGGATACATTAAGTAGACTTTTTCCTTCCAAGCTGTCACACCCCTGGTTGCTCTGGCAACATCTCCAGTCCTCCAGTTAATGGACTTTCCCATTTTCTCCCCTGTCTTTTTGCTGACAGTAGTGCAGTCTCACTCCATTTTAGTGTGACCCTTGCCCCTCACTTCCTTTTCCACCATTACCTCTGGATGAGTGAGCATTGCTGTAAACTCCTATATGGTAGGATTATCTTTTCACCTGCCGTTAACTACCAAGCACACACAGAGAGACACTATCCCAACATCGACATCTCTACACAAGTTCCTGTCTTTTACCCTGCTTTCCACAAATAAAGAAAAGAAACAGACTTGTTGTGCTTGGAAAAGAGGGCCGAGTTGACACTATCTGGGCTAAATCATCTACATATGACCCTGGCTTTCAGAATAGGAGCGGTCACGTGACCGCTCACATCCAATGGGAGCGAGGGACTAGCCCTGCCTCCCGCCCCGCCTCCGATCCTCCTCCCGACAAGCCTCCGGCCTGCCTCCGCCCCCCGCCTACGCACCGCCCCCAAAGCGCGCTCACTGCCTTGCCTGCCTGGACACAAAAAAGCTCCAGTTTGAGCAGGCGAGGCAGAGCAGGAGCCGCTGATCAGCGCGGCCCGAGGCACCATGCCCGAGGCCTCAGACTGCCTGCATCTGAATCATTTGATTCCAGGTTCTCTTTATTACATCTCGTTTGGAGCAGAAATACTGTTAACAACTTGATCCTACTGTCCCGAAAGGGTGTAACACTGGCCACATCCTATATATAATATAAGGCCCAGTTAAAGGTTGCCTTTCTGCTCTGGAGTGAAGTGAAGGTATCGCTGAAGTGAGCTCAGTCCGTTTCCCCCTTTAATGCAATTACCAACTTTAGTTGTCACTTCCCAGCTGTTTTTTCTGTGTATTTTAATGTAGGCCTCAAAGCCTGAATTAGAGTGTTCACATGGCAACGTCTCACACGTTCCACTTCACCTGTCTGTAGCCTCAATGTGTTATCTCTCTATCTAGAGCTTCTCTGATATGGCTGTTTGAAGCCCAGTGATGTTCCAAAGGGGAAAGGCATTGGCAGCCATTTTTATTTCGCTTTCGTTTAGAAATAAAACACTGAATATAAACATTAACATGAGTTAAAACTGAAAGAGAAATATACAGGAGGGGTGGGGAGGAGAGAGCACGTCCCAAGGAACACGACGACAGCCATTTTGCTTCACTCACCTCGGAAACCATTTCCTGCGTCAGGTTACCGCTGTAATACGCCTCCACCCCGCCCGCGGCCACGGCATCCAAAATGGCCGCCAGGTCCGGCCTCCGGGCGAACGCCCCCGCCAGCAGCGGCTGCCCGTCGGGGAAGAAGGTCTCCCGAAATCCGTCCGAGAGGTTCTGATCTCTCACCCCGTTAACGGCTCCGGCTGAGAAAGGATTTGATTCATTGTCGATAACTTTGCGGATCTCATGGGACAGCTTTTCCTGGTGAAGTGGGGCAGATTACTCCACGTTCCTGCGCCGCAGGCACCAAAATTCGATGTATATAGCAAAAACAATATTATTCTTTCCATACCTGTATTTTCTATGGTAATATAAAAATAATATAAATCGGGGGGGAGGGGGGGGCTGCTGGGACCCCATAAAAATAGCCCTAATATTGGTATTTATTATTAATAATTACAGGATATAAACTCAGTGCAGTGTAATCTAATTTTACCAGTATTAACCCACATGGCAAGATGGCAGTGAGCGCAAAAATACATAGCTGAGAGTTATCCTAATATATAAATACCATACAAATGGGATTATTTGAAGCTGCATACTAAGGCAACGCTTAGGCTGCGGTCCCAGTCACTGCTACAGCGAAAACCTCGGCGTGCACAGTGCGTGTAAGCACCGCCCGTCAATGGGGAAGGGCCCAGTAGTCACCTTCACGCTGAAGGTGCAGCCGCGCCGTACTGCGACGGAGGCGTGGCCACGCCCCCACTGGCGGTTCACCCAACGATGGCGAATCAGCCGCGTGACGTGATGGCCACGCCCCCGCAAATCCCCGACCACGCCCCCTCCCGTCGCAAGCTCCCTCTCCTGGAGACCGCAGATCGCGGTTAGCGCTGTGCACGCACCGCCCCCACCCCCGCCAGGCACGCGTGTCACAGTCATGACTGGGACCGCAGTCTTATAGTGCCGGCTGCGTGCGGTTGCTGGAAAAATCAAACTGCGATGACTACCATAAGCGCACGGCAGCAGGGCCGCTTTATACATTAGGCCGACTGGGCGCAGTGCCTCGGGCCTACGAGCCTTTTAGGGCCTACAATATTTCACTTGAAAAAAAACCTAAACAAAAAAAAAAAACAAAATAAGAGAAAACAGCAAATTTTCATTTAAAATGCCTTCGAAGTATCGATACCTTTAAATATCGAAAGTATCGAAAGAAACAAGCAAACGGTGAAATTAGCATGAAAATGAGTAAAAACATCGGACACACAGGCCTCTAGAAATAAAAGTGCCTGGGGCCTACGAAGGTCTTAAAACGGCCCTGGACGGCGGCAATACATTTGTTTTGACGCGACGTCGCTGGCACTATAAGCGCAGCCTTAAAATAACCTGTATTATCTTCTCTTTCATGAACGGCGGCTGTGCTGCCCATTACGTCTCTTTAGCCATGAGAATGGGCATTGGGGTTGACCCTAACTGGGCGCCATTTTAATCAACAGCTGTGGCCGTGTTGTGACTACGTTTTAACCCACATGCAGGCCCCCCGAAAGATTTCATTGTGGGGCGGAAGGCGGCGTACCCAAATCGTGCGTCACGTTAAATCCGTCGCGGGCCACGGCAGCCGCTTTAGAGATGATTTCTGACCAGGGTAGTCTGGAGAGGAAGTGGGGGGAGGGGGGAGTAGACGAGATGTTAGCCACTTCTTGCCAGGGTTAATGATACCTTGTTATAATAAGGCCGATCCTAAGAGGGGTGGTGACTATAGAAGGATTGCCAGGTCTTACTCAAAGGGTGGCAGTCTCACTCAGTGGGAAGGCAGTCCTCCATAGTGGGAGAGAAGGCCCAGTATCCACTCAATGGGAAGCAGTCTCACTCAGTTGGGAAGGCAGTCTCACCAATGGGAAGCGAGTCTCGCATGGAAGCAGTCTCACTAAGTGGGAAGGCACAAGAGTCTCACTCAATGGGAAGGCAAGTCTCACTCAATGGGAAGGCAGTCTACTCAGAAAGGGAAAGCAGTTCTCTCTCATTGCGAAGGCAGTCTTATCTCTCTAATGGGAAGGCAGTACTCAATGGGAAGGCAAGTCTCACCAACTGGGAAGGCAGTCTCATTGGAAGGCAGTCTCACTCAATGGAAGGCAGTCTCACATGAAGCAGCTACTCAAGGGAAGTCAGTCTCACTCAATGGGAAGCAGACTCTCTCATTGGGAAGGCAGTCTCACTGAAAGGGAAGCAGTCTCTCTCATTGGGAAGGCAGTCTCGTCTCTCCATGTGGAGACAGTCCACACATTGTGAGGCAGTCTCTCTCATTGGGAAGGCAGTGTCACTCAATGAAGGCAGTCTCACTCAATGGAAGCAGACTCTCTCATTGGGAAGGCAGTCTCACTCAAGAGGGAAGCAGCTCCTCTCATTGGGAAGGCAGTCTCTCTCATTGGTAACAGTCTCACACTTGGGAAGGCCGAGTCTCACACATTGGGAAGGCAGTCTCACATTGGGAGCAGTCTTCACTCATTGGAAGGCAGTCTCACTCATTGGAGGCAGTTCAACATTTGGAAGGCAGTCTCCACACCATTGGGAAGGCAGTCTCACACATTGGGAAGGCAGTTCTCACACATTGGGAAGACAGTCTCACTCTTTGGGAAGACAGTCACACCTAGGTAAGGACAGAGCAGCGCGAAGGGACTCTACTCAAGGGAAGAACAATCTCTTGGAGCATTTCGCGCAGTCTGGTTTTTGGGGTGAAGTTTCATATGGTTGCGGTTTTCAATCAAGACAAAATTGACGTGGACCTTGTCTCGTTCCCCCCCCCCCGTTACTCACTTTCCGTACAGCTCATGAGCTTTGAACAGACCCTTCAGCATCCCTGGAACGCCCCCACGGATCCAGGCTGGAAGAGGAGAGAGCAGATATCTACAAGTCCGAACGTTGACCAACAGAGACATATCCCGCCCAGCTGGGACATCTGAATGGGACAGATCAACCTCTCAGTGAATATATGTGTCTTAGGTAGATTAAATCCTCCTTAAAGGAGTAATCCCCCCTAAGTAACAAATTGACCCTGGGCGTACTCCAGAACAGATTGAGAGGAGATTGAAATGGTTCATCAATAGGAAGCCACCAACGATGATGTCGCAGTTTCCTATTGGCCCGAGAATTTGGCCGCCATTTTGCCAGAGAGGACGCAGCCTCACCTTTCCCTCCAGTCCAGCCTCACGCTCGCCTCCTGGATGCCGGACGGAGCGTCTCTGGAAATCGATCACGGCCGTTGCGTGTTTTACGGATGTCGTGAATCACAGCATCACCCCGCCCCCGTGCACACCGCAGAGAGACGTACAGGTAAACATGTGAACATAAGTAGATATACACAATAAAGAATAGCAATGTGAGCAAATTACATGTCTTAGACAGGTCTGCAACCCGCCATTACCATTATCAACCTAGCATACAGTGCTCCCCAACTGCAGCAAGGGATTCTGGGAAATGACATGCAATGAGCACACAATGTGTCACCTTTGCCTGGAATATTCATTCACATGGAGCCAATTTAAATGATAAATACCGTCCGTACTAATCTCGGCAAAACCTCCTTATCGACCCGCTCCTCTTCGGCCGTCGCCCTGTTAGCCGTATTCCAACCCCGTAGAAATGCAGAACCATCTGTACAGCGGTCGCGAGGATTCCCCTCAGAATGAACATACCGAGAACACATCAACCTCTCAAAGCCCTTGCATTTATTCAAGGAGAGCATCTGCCTGTCCAGTGTATCACCCAAGTGACCTGTAATGAGCCTCCGTGGCCTGGAGTTAAAATAAGCCACTGCCAACTCAATCACACGAACCACTCCGCTACTACCAATCCTACCATGATTCCTTCCCGCCCCCCACCCTCCCCGATACGGATGTGCCGCCCCTTGTTCCTGCTCTGCGCTGGTTATTCTCACCCCCCAAACCCCCCCACTCAACAACTACTTCCGGATCGGTCCTGTTCTCATATGCTTCTTTCCCCGTCCCTTCAAAGCCCTCACAACATCGCGTTTCCTCTACAGCTTTACTCTACGTCCGTATCCCTCTCTTTTTATCAGCTCCACCGTCTCCCATCTATCCTTCCGTATGTTACTTTCCGCCCTCACTCCCCCGCCCTTTTTCGTCACGCCCCTGTGCTTCCGTAGCCCCTTCGGATGAGAAAGAAGCCCGGAGTCATATTGTAGGTCGCGATGTCCCCCAGCACACTCGCCCTTGGTGTCTGGCGAGACATGACTACGCTCGCACAAG
The DNA here is from genome assembly GCA_036426205.1 of Ascaphus truei. NCBI lineage: Eukaryota > Metazoa > Chordata > Amphibia > Anura > Ascaphidae > Ascaphus > Ascaphus truei. Next base: position 8,605,376 of record CM071587.1, read on the forward strand.
TGTGCGCCAGTGGCTGTCCGCGGCCTCCTTAGCGATCCACTTAGAGACTCTGTAGCACACCAAGAGGCACCGAAGGAAGGTAAACCTAAATAAATTAGGCAAAGGCGGGATAAAAGAATCGCCTCCCGATTCAACACACAAGCCCTCTTTCCAATTAACTAAAAACTTCTCAACAAGTTCCTCAGCACACCGGTCATTCATCACAGACCCCCGCACCCAAGACGATGGAAAACGCAATCGCACGCCCCCGGACCCAGTGGGAAACAGAAACTACCCTGCCCACCTTACACAACCTCCTAAACCTCTCTGTTTTATTACGCCCACCAGACCTACTTTTAGCCACCCGCTGTCATTCGAATCTCCCCCCACCCAGAGCCCTAGCGTATCGCCCCTTCACACGAACTGATCAGCTTGCAATCCTAGTCTATGCCCGGCTCCCTGTATTTTGGAATATCACCTTCTCCATTTACTACCACCGAATCAGGATCTTCGATTCCCGGCACCCCTTTTCTGCCGCGCATTCTGTAAGGTTGGATACGGAAAGGCAGCTCCTCCTCCGCGACGATTAACGTGCACACGGCAAGGCTAGAAGAAGCACAGGGAAACTCCGGCCTTCGACCTAGTGCAAGCATCCTCTCGTGTTCGCCCATCACTGAGGGGCACCACAACCTCACCGCTGTTCTTCAATTGATCGCCGAAGTGGAAGGGCCTCGCTCTAAGCCCACTTCCGCCCCCACGGCACCCATAACCCTTCCTGGCCTTTGCCTTCGCTGAACCCTTTCTCCTATCCATTTGTTACCGAGGTTGACTCCCCCATAACTCCCTAAACCCCGGAGGGCCCTTAAGATTTCGCCCTCTTCGAGATTTGCGGCATGCCTATGGCCACCCCCGTGTACCGCTCCTCCTTCTTTTCACTATTCTATATCTCTGCTATTGGTCTTTCATTCCCCTCTTGCCGCTCCTCCTACTTTGGTCTTCCTCCTTCTTCGTTACTTCTACCGTCGTTTCGCAGCCTTCGGCGACGTTCGAGTTCTGGGAATCTGTCTCCTTATCTCTTTAACCCTCACTCCCCCAATATCACCAGTTCAACTCCGCACCCCCCCATTTTTCCACTCTTGGCCCATCCAGTCAACACTCTCCTCTCTCTGCGCTGCGTCCAGCCTCACCAACTCACATCGAGGATTCAGGGTTAGAGTGAATAATCCTCTACACCCGTGTGTCCTGCCTACAACACCCCAATACACTGCAATACTCACCTGCTCCGGATATACCCCATATCAATATACGTCACCCACACAAACACAACCAGACGTAACCGGAACCGTCGCAGGCCAACCTCCACCCCACGGCAGGGCACCGATGGCCTCCCTTTACAAGCCTCTGCGCTGCCGCCACTACCCTTTTCGAGGTGTACTCTCCTCTCCCCCGATGCTTTCCAATTCGCATGGCCACGAAAAACCCCTTACAATTCTCCCACAACCTTTACTAGCACAAATTCTTCCTTCCCAATTCACGTCTCGCCCGCGTATCAAAATCTTCGCAACAACATTAGTCACGTGCTCCCTGACAAATACCAACCTTTATCCAATCTTGACAACTCTCTACCCAATCCCGACTTCATAAATCCTCTCCCCTATACGATAGTCCTCTCCTTCATTGGATCCCCCTCTCTCACTTTATCCGCTCAACTTATAATCGTCATATCCTTCTTCCACATAACCTGAACGACTACCCTCTCTTATAACCTCCACAACCAACTATTTCACTTGGTACTTCCGTGCGTACACTCAAACTTCCACACACTACCTACCAAAACTACACCCCCCTTTTCACAGCCGCGAAATCCTAAAACATCAAAAACAAAAGAAACGAACAAAATAAATAATATATAAACCCAACGCGGGTAACAGAAATCGGATGACGGATGTTGCTAAGAAAGAAGGCGAAGGCACAAGTAAACACGAGAGAAAGACACGAAGTCAGTAAAAATAACGTGTGTAGTAAAAGAGGGGGGATACCAAAATGCTCTATAACAACCACCACACTCCCCCCCCCCCCTTCCCCCGGGCAGAACCATTCATGCGGGGGACACACACACTATTATTACCCATTAGGAAGCAGAAAGACAAAAAGCGCACAACCGCGCCTATGAAGTTTGGATAGCTCCGGAGCGGAGAAAGTAAGAGGGACCAAAATCCGAGGCAGGACCATTCAAAGAACCCCCACACAAACACCAACCCCCCACCAAGTTTGGTAAGCGGCCGGCGGAGACCCCCCCTCTATATCTCCCACCTCTCACCCCCCCCCACCACATATTAAATGCCCACCCCTCACGGCGCTACAACTAACCCCCTCCCCGGCGGGGGAAACAGACAGTGGCCAGCAGCCTGCCTAGCGGCGCCGAGTGCCAAAGATGGCGGCGAACGGACACACGCGGGGGAGGGACCACAACACGCTTGCCTCCCGCCTCAGATACACGTGGGAAAGAAGGAGGGCCGGGGAGGTGGGGATTGGGTGAGCGGTGGACGGAAAGCGCAAAGCAAAAAAGAAAGGAATAGAAAAGAAAAAAGAAATAAATTCCAGCATACCGAACAAGAAAGGTCGGGTGGATGGAAATCATCCCCCCGGGGCGGGCTGATGATGTAAAGCCCAACAGCAAACTACGGGAACAAAGCGAGACCATTGGAGCGGGCTAAGGTTTGGGAGCGTGGGCTGCGGGTTTCGTGGGGTGTTGCCGTTCTTTCGTGACGTTGATACGATGTGGGCCCCGGGGGCGGCTTCCCCCCCCCCTCCGGTCCCCCTTCTGTAATTAGCAACCAACAGTCCGAATAACTTAAAGGGGTGTGTGACATAAGACTATTGTGCACAGAAAAAACTCCACAAACAACTTCTCCCGCCTCTTACTCCTCTATCAGATTTTCCTTTTCCTCAGTCCCCTTTTTTCTGCCTTTTCACCCCCCACCGCCTTTTTTTTATCTCTTTTTTTTCTTCCCGCCTTTGTTTTTTTTTCCCCCCGCACTTTTTTTGTTCCCCCCTTATGACTTTCCCGCCTATCCTTCTTCTTTCCGCCCCCCCAATCCCCCCCCTTATTCGCCTTTTTCCTTTTTATTTCTCTATCTTTTCACCTTCCCAGACTTCTCTTTCCCCCCTCCTTCCCTTTCTTTTCCCCTCCCTCTTCTCCTCCCTCCCTTCCGACTTTTTTCCCCCCCCCGATATCCTGGATCCTCACATACACCAAAAACAAAAAGGCCGCCCCCGTCTTCCCCCCACCCACGCCCCCCCAATACCCGTCCCACCTTGACTTAGAACCTTTCCCCCCCCGCACGTTCCACCCTCTTACCACCCCGCCAGTCCCGTATCCTCGCACGCTGTCCCCCCCGCCCCCACTGCCCCAGCCCCCCCTCCCGCTTTGGCTTGCCGATACTATTACAGTACCAAGAGGAGGGAAAAGGCTGCTTGAGCCATTTAAATTTTTCATTCGATAGTAAGCTCTCGCCTATTCGCCCTATCCATTTTACTGTTTATTATCGATATTGATGACGCCGGATACAATGAGCTTTTCGTAATGAAGATGAGACAGGTAAAGGCAGAAGCAAGAAAGTTAGTTGATAAGTGTGTGTTTTGGTAGAATGTTGATGAGAGCTTATCTGGGCGTTTGGGATTTACCTTAGGCTTGTTGTTTTGGTTTCAAGTTCTATCTGTCTTCAGGCTTTGTGTTGATTATTTCACTCCGTTTAATGTGTTATTTTTTGTGTTAAGGGACTTTGTTCTTGTTTTGTTATTTTTGTTTGTATCTTTTTTTGGTTAGTGTGTGTCTGTGGGGTGTGTGTGTAGCGTGATGTTAGAGACGCCTTTGGGTGTGAGGGCATTTGTGTGGGCCCGTGGTGGTGTAGTGCGTGTGGGTGGACTGTGTGTGGTGTGTGTGGGTATATGATATAAGGATGTGGAACACATGGTTTAACCAGACAAAAAGACCTGGTGTGGTTGAAGAAAAATTCTTTAGCACATAGCTATGGTGAGTGGGGCAACTTGATAAAGATATTCAGCGCGCACGCATACACCGCACACAGTGTACAACGAGGGCACCGTACATCACCACGCAAGCACAAGTGATGCACACACAAGGGAAAAACACTACAACCAACACTCAAACAAAAACACGAAGAACACACAAAAAAGCACACCCAACGACACAAACTTTATGAGGCGGTGCCAAAAAACCAATCCATCCCCCCAACGACCACCGAAATCGCCGTCAACTCCCTCATTGACCCTGAAGTCGTAAGGTGAACTAAGTAGGATTCAACTAACAACATGCAATACAACCCGTAAATATTATGCCAAACCCCAAAAAACGAAGACCTCAAAGCACCCGACCCATAATTGAAACCAATACAATACAAGCTAGGCGAACGAACTAATAAAAACATAGAAAACTACACACCAACCCACGGAACACGCGGCATTTCGACCCCCCCCCCCCCCCACCGGAGCCCCGGGCCCGGCCAGGGACGGGATCAGGACGGCCCGGGCCGGGGGAACAGCGGGTGAAGGCGGACAACAAACAAGCTGCCTACCGCCTCAGATCCCACTGGGGGACATGCCGGACGGGGGAACGACCCGTGAGAGGCATTCCAACCCCACCACACATCACATCCCACTTCACCCACTCACACCCCTTGTCCACCACCCCATCCTTATCAACCCTTCCCCCACTCCGTATAACCCTTCCCCCCCCCTCCTCTAACCTTCACCCCACATCCAAACATCGGCCCCCCTCCTCCACCCCCTCCTCCCCTTACCCGCCGCCCTTCGCCTTCATGCCCGCCTTACCGCTCCCACCCCGCTCTGCCTTTCACCGCCCTTACTCGGCCGCCTCGCCGTCCACCACCGCCTCACAGCCGCTGCACGCACTCAACAGACACCCGCCACCTCAAAACACATAACCTGCCCCACACACACCTGCTGCCTCCCGCCCTACCCACCCGACATCACTGGCACCAACCGCCTCACACCCTAGCAGGACCCCCACTCACGACAGCACTCACAACCAAGGGCAGCCACCGCCTCACACCCTAGCAGGACCCCCACTCACAGGCAGACACTCACAAACCACCGCGCCACCCGCCCGCCTCACACCCCTTGAAGGACCCCCACAACAGAAAGCATCAAACCCAAAGCGGCCACCCGCCGCCTCACACCCTAGCAGGACCCCCACTCACAGACAGCAGCTCAACAACCACGCGCAACCCGACCGCCCCACACCCTAGCAGGACACACGACTAGATTTTTAAATCACTTAGGCACCAAAATATACATTGTACTGTGTGTTGGGTTACAATAAACCATTTTTATACAACATCGTATTACATTTTCTTCCATCTTTCTTTTCAATATTATTATCCAACCTTTACAACAAACAGTCACCTATTGTTCCACGATTTATAAATAATACTACCTATTACGCATTTACATCCCGGGCAACGCCGGGTCTCTCAGCTAGTACATATATAAATGTGTGTGAATACATACACACACATACACCCCCCACACACACAGAAATACATCTACACACCTGTATACATACATATATGTATACAGTATATACACACCCACTGACATACACAAGATATATCCACATGCACATACATACAGACACATGGACCCTCACGTGTGCGTTGATACACGTTTAATGCAGAGATGCACATTCCTGCAGTAGATGTTATGAAGGCTACATTGTATTGTATTGCATGTCTTTATTTATGTAGCGCCAAAAGTGTACTCAGCGCTTCACAAACAATGCAGTACCGGGAATTATAATTATACAATAAGTGCAGCAAAATCAGACAATAGGAAAGGAAATCCCTGCCCCGAAGAGCTTACAATCTAAGATGTTTGATGGGAGACTTACAGAGACCGCAGGTGAGGGAGTAAGTGCTGTAGATGGCAGTGCTTGGTCACAATGGGTGGTAGGAGTGACTGAGTGTGGGACAGTAACCATGAGTGCAGGCTTTTATTATTATTATTATTATATATATATGCTATATGCTGTATATCACACTGTTTTTTGCATCTGGGGAAGGTTGATCAAGGATGCTTTAAAGCACTAATCCTGCCATTTTTAATCCCCCTTTTTATTGTAGGATGGGAACCGCAATATTTTCATGTTTTACAGGTGAAGTTACCGCCATTACTTCTTACTTTTTAAAAAAAAAAAGTCCAATAGGAACCCTCACTCGATGACTTTGCAGATTCCTATTGGACCGCCGGACTCACAAGATTTGGCGGCCATTTTGTTTTCCCTGAAAGGAAGTTAAAACAAGTAACTTCACAGGAATCTCGGGGAACTCGGGGGTCCCCAAAAATAAGCACGCGGTTCAGCTACAGAGGGCCCAGAGAAGCGTCCGGCAGTTCTGCGTTAACCCGAAGGGGTTATTATGTGATTATCTGACACTGAGACGCATGAATTCCTCTGGTCTTTAGAGTGTGTTTGTGTAGTGAAGGTCGCTGTAAATCTGTAATAAATGGATCCATTGTTCTAATCCAGGTTAATCCTGGCAGCTAGAATTACATAGAGGGAGGGACAGAGTGCAAGGGTCTGTCTGTGTCACTGTGTCACCCTGCGGGGGGGAGGACAGACTCATAACTCCCTTCTGTCTGTGTCACTGTGTCACCCTGCGGGAGAGGGACAGACTCATAACTCCCTTCTGTCTGTGTCACTGTGTCACCCAGCGGGGGGGAGGACAGACTCATAGCTCCGTCCTGTCTGTGTCACTGTGTCACCCTGCGGGAGAGGGACAGACTCATAGCTCCCTTCTGTCTGTGTCACTGTGTCACCCTGCGGGAGAGGGACAGACTCATAGCTCCCTTCTGTCTGTGTCACTGTGTCACCCTGCGGGGGGAGGGAC
>CM071587.1:8630682-8649340 GCA_036426205.1 Ascaphus truei
TATATATATATATATATATATAAATATATACACTAACAAACACACATACATCTACATCACACACATTTATACAGTATACACATATATATCTATATCTATATACACACATACAGTACATACTGTATACACGCGCACATATATACACACACTTAGCGCACACACACAGATATACACAGTATACACACACACCCATACATACATGGTATACACACACACACACACATATATATTATAGTAACCCATCTGTTAAATGACTCAAGCATGAGAGGGTTAATAGCAGTTAGAGGGGGGAGGGCTGCATTCTAAACATTCCACTGACATATTTTTTGCACCCATAAAAAAATATTCAGCTCTGCTCCAAGCCCCAGATATGAGGATATTGGCAGACGTTGTGTCAGTATACATCACAGTGACGCACGTGGGGGAGAGATATACAGATAGGGAGCAGGTTCTGACCGCTGGACAGAAGCAGCGAGCACAGAGTGCGCTGAAGCAGCAGAGGGAGCAACTCCGTGTCCCAGCTCTGGCCTGAGCAGGAAAAAAACCCCAGGAGGGAGGTAGGGAAACACTAAATACGGTGGAGGGGGGGGGGGGGGGGAGGAAAACACCAGTCCTCAAGACCACCAAATGGTCAGGTTTCAGGATATCCCTGCTTCAGCACAGGTTGGACTAACTCAGTCCGAGCGTGAGACAGGTGGCTCAATCAGTCCAGCTTCAGCCACAGGTGCTCAATCAGTGCCAGCCTCAGGACAGGGGACCTTAATGAGTCCCTGCTTCAGCAAGGTGGCTCAAAGAGAAGTCCAGCCTCAACCACAATTGGCTTTATTTAGTCCCTGCTTCAGCACAGGTGGCTCAATCAGTGGCTCAGTATTCGAACTTGAGGCAACTGATTGAGCCACCTGTGCTGAAGCGGGGTATCCTGAAAACCTGACCTGTTGGTGCCCCTTGAGGACTGGAGGTGGCCGCCCCTGACCCAATACCTGCTGCCATGCCATTGCTTAACTGCAGGACTGTACATTATTTGACGCTCTCTGCAGTGAGGCTTTCCTTCCTGCCCTGCTGATCTAATGCTTATGATAAGATGTTACAAGAAGTCATTCACAAGATATGACTACACACCTATTGTCCAGGGCAGTGAGCGCAGACGGGCCGCCGGCCGCGTGTCGCGCAGGCCTGCGCTAAGGGTTTGAGCAGCGAAGTATCATCTCGATTATTATATCACTATTTATATATTTTTGCACTTATCACAGAGTGTTATTTGGTATATTTGATCTAAGCGCTTATTTAGTAGCATATTCCGTGCACATTACACACCTATTGTGGCAGAGAAGGGGGAGACACATCTCTATACCATGTATTATTATTATGTTTTATTTGCATGGAGCCAACGCATTCCGCAGCGCAGTACAATGTGGGAGGGAGGACATTGTATGTCAAAAGAGTCCAAAAAGAACGAAGCGGTGCAACTCCCGTGCAGTAAGGACTCCGACCGGGACAGTGTCACTCAAGTGTAAGCTTCATTGACACCCGACAGCCACCAGAACCACTCTGACGCGTTTCGCACGGTACACCGTGCTTTGTCAAAGAGAATACTAACACAGAACAAACATCGGCATAAAATACCCACCAGACCCCGCGTTCTAACCAATGGTAACTCGGCACACACCCAGTAACTCCCACCTGCTGAAATTTATCACCATTCCAGCTATCGAGAAATGGGGAGTAAATCCGAGCGCGCAGGGTGTAGAAAGGTAACATAAAACAAAAATAGAAGTTAAAGGATATCAAACGTAAATTTAAATATCAAAAAGCTAAAATTGATATTTTAAATTTATGTTTGAATATCCTTTAACTTCTTTGTTGTTTTTAGTTACATTTATACACCCTGCGCGCTCGCGCACACTCCCCATTTCTCGATTAGCTGGAATGGTGATTAAATATTCAGCAGGTGGGAGTTACTGGGTGTGTGCCGAGTTACCATTGGTTAGAACGCGGGGTCTGGTGGGTATTTTATGCCGATGTTTGTTCTGTGTTAGTGTTCTCTTTGACAAAGCACGGTGTACCGTGTGAAACGCGTCAGAGTGGTTCTGGTGGCTGTCGGGTGTCAATGAAGCTTACACTTGAATGACACTGTCCTGGTCTTTGTCCTTACTGCACGGGAGTTACACCGCTTCGTTCTTCTTGGATTCTTTGCTACTCATCTAGCAGGAGCACACCGGAGCAGCCAGCGTCTCATTATCCTAACAGTGAGTACCTTATTTACCCGATCCCACACCCCATACAAGACTTTCCTCACACCAGAGGCTATTGGGGGGACTGTAACACGGTTATTCTATGGCTATGTGGATACTCTATACTGTATGTGACGCTGATGGCTGTTTAAAAAGCATTTCAGGATTTTGTTATTGATACATTATCATACTTGGCCTGCATTGAGAAGCGCCACTAGGGGGTGTGAGACTCCCATCCTTTCTACAGTATGTCAAAAGAGGACAAATATGTACGGACAAACTGAGAATCTGGGTCTCACACGGGTCAAACTGGGTCTCATAAAGGTCGAAACAGCTGTCTGTGGGTGGGTTTTCTGGGTATGCACCTTAACCCTGGCTGTGCTCAAAGCTGTGACCATGCAGTAAGCTTAAGCCTATAGGGAACCATGTTAAAAATGGTTTTTGAAGCAAAAAGTGGCACTGTGTGCTCATTTGCATGTCATTCCCCAGAATCCCTTGCTGCAGTGGAAGTGCTGTGTGCTGGGTGATAATGGGGAAAGGCGGGGTTGCAGACCTGCCTAAGACATGCAGATGAGCATAAAGTTGTATTTACATTTGCATATATATAATATATTATATATATATAGAATATATATATATATATTACAGTGGTGTGAAAAGAAAGTCCAACCTCTTTGAATTCTAGGTTTTACATATCAGGACATATAAACATCATCTGTCCCCTAGCAGGTCTAAAATTGGGTCAATACAACCTCAGATGAAACAACAACACATGACATATTACACCGTGTCATGATTTATTTAACACAAATAAAGCCAACATGGAGTAAGAGCATGTGTGAAAAAAGTATACCTTATGATTAATAGTTGTAGAACCACCTTTAGCAGCAATACTTGAAGTAATAGTTTTCTGTATGACTATCAGTCTCTCACATCGTTGTGGAGGATTTGTCCCACTCTTCTTTAAAAGTTGTTTCAGTTCATTGAGGTTTGTGGGGCATTGTTTTGACAAGCTCGCTTAAGGTCCCGCCACAGCATTCAATCGGGTTGAGGTCTGGACTTTGACTGGGCCATTGAAACACCTTGATTCTTTCTTTTTCAGCCATTTCGTTGTAGATTTGCTGGTGTGCTTGTGATCATTGTCCTGTTGCATGACCCAATTTCTGCAATCTTTAGCTGTCGTACAGATGGCCCCACATTTGACTCTAGAACTTGGTATACAGAGGAGTTATGGTCGACTCAATGACTGCAAGGTTCCCAGGTCGTGTGGCTGAAAAACAAGCCCAAATCATCCACCCCTCCACCACCGTGCTTGACAGTTGGTATGAGGTGTTTTGTGTGATATGCTGTGTTTGTGTTTTCCCAAACGTGGCGGTGTGTATTATGGCCAAACATCTCCACTTTGGTCTCGTCTGTCCAAGGACATTGTTCCAGAAGTCTTGTGGTTTGTTCAGATGCAAACTTTGCAAACCTAAGCCGTGGCCCATGTTCTTTGCAGAGAGAAGAGGTTCTCCTGGCAACCCTTCAAACAAACCATACTTGTTCAGTCTTTTTCTAATTGTACTGTCATGAACTTTAACATTTAACATGCTACTGAGGCCTGTAGAGCCGAGTGTAACTCTTGTTTTTTTTTTGCAATTTATTGAGCATTGCACGGTCTGACCTTGGGGTGAATTTGCTCGGACGTTTTTGTAACGCGTAGCTCACCACAAATGAGGCGCGACCGCGGGGCTAAGGTAGGGATTGGTATAGAACGCCGACCACAACCGCGAGGGCGCGTTCTAGAGTGTAGGATAGTCTTGCAAAGCCAGAGTCGGGGTTATAGAGGACAGCTGAAACATGATACTTGCCGGGTCTAGAAGTGGAGAGTAGCGGATCGTGAGGTATGTAGCCGGGGTCAGGATGGAGAGAGAGTAGGGTCGCCATAAAGCCAAAGCCAGGGTCAGTTGCAGAGGAAGAGAGCAGGATCGTCGCATTCCAAAGCCAGGGGTCAGGGCAGGGAGAGAGCAGGATCGTCGTATTCCCAAGCCGGGTCAGTGCAGGAGGAAGCGGATCGTCGTATTCCAAAGCCAGGGTCAGTGCAGGAGGAGAGCAGGATCGTCGTATTTCCAAAGCCAGGGCAGTGCAGGGAGAGAGCAGGATCGTGTATCCAAAGCCAGGGTCAGTGCAGGAGAGTATCACAAAGTCCAGCAGCAGGAGTAGCAGGGCAGCAGCAGTGAACAGGCAAGGCAGCAGGGCAGGGTCAGGCAGCAGGGTAGTTAAGAGGCAGCTGGAAGGCAGGAGTCAGGCACGCAGGAGGTAAAGGCAGGGCAGCAGGGCAGGCAGAGGGTAAAGGCAGCAAGGCAGGGTCAGCAGCAGGAAGTAAAGGCAGGCAAGGCAGGGTCAGGCCAGCAGGAGTTAAAGGCAGGCAAGGCAGGGTCAGGCAGCAGGAAGTAAAGGCAGCAAGGCCAGGGAAGGAGTCAGGAGTAAAGGGCAGGGCAGGAGCAGAGGGAAAAGAGGCAAGACGAGCAAGAGGATAAGGCAGGCAAGGCAGGGTCAGGCAGCAGGAGTAAAGGCAGGCAAGGCAGGGTCAGGCAGCAGGAGTAAAGGCAGGCAAGGCAGGGTCAGGCAGCAGGAGTAAAGGCAGGCAAGGCAGGGTGCGGTGAGATGCAGCGTCACAAAACTGGAGTTATGCTCGGCAAAGAATGAAAGTCCAGACAGGGTATAAGTAGGACCTCCCTCCAATGGGAGGCAACCAGGAAGTGCAGGAGCCCTCACTGATAGGCTGCTGGACCGTGCAGGTGCGTCCTATTCTGCAGCCGATTAGGAGTGGAGGTGAGACCTCTAGAGAGCGCGCGCGCCCCGCGCATCAAGCTGGCAACCTGTTCGCGCGCCATTCGTGCGTGCCACGGTACCCGTGTCAGTGCGGGGGCGGAGACCGGGGGCGGAGACCCGAGGAGAGAAGGGAGGAACGTGTGCGACCGCCGTGCCGCGTACCTCCGACGTCAGAGCTGAGGCGGAGTTGGGGGGCGGAGACCACAGGATGACGGGGAGAGTGCGCACCACGCATGCGTCGCGCGTCGATGCCGCCGGGGGGAGCGCAAATCCCTGGACACGGGAACCGCTGAGATAGACCCGCATGTGAACCACCGCTGACATGCCCTGTTTGAGTGCCACTAGATCCGGACGGACAGGTGAGGGTTAAGAGGACAGAACCACCGGAATGGCGAATCCTCACAGACGTCCACTCCTGGGAAGATTGGCAACTGTCTTGAATGTTTTCCACTTTTTAATAATATTTCTCACTGTAGAATGATGGACTTTAAATTGTTTGGAAATGGCCTTATAAACCTTCCCAGATTGATGGGCAGCAACAATTGCTTCTCTAAGATCATTGCTGATGTCTTTCCTCCTTGGCATTGTGTTAACACACACCTGAATGCTCCAGACCAGCAAACTGCTAAAACTTCGGCTTTTATAGAGGTGGTCACACTTACTGATGATCAATTAATCAAGGGCATTTGATTAGCAGCACCTGTCTGCTACTTAGCATCTTAATTCCTATGGAAGCAGTAAGGGTGTACTTAGTTTTTCACACATGGCTTCTCCATTTTGGCTTTATTTTTGTTAAATAAATCATGACACGGTGTAATATGTCATGTGTTGTTGTTCACCTGAGGTTGTATTTACCTAATTTTAAGACCTGCTAAGGAACAGATGATTGTTATTATGTCCTGATATGTAAAACCATGGAATTCAAAGAGGGTGTACTTTCTATTTCACATGCCTGTGTATATATACACACACAAACACACACACACACACACACATATATATACAGACAGACAGACAGACACACACACACACACATATATAGTGCTTTTCCTTTGTTCCTACCTGGGTGTATATATATGAATTCTAAAATTAATATTTCCTAATAATAGTAACATTTAGTCAATTATTGTGTTGCTAGGGATCTTTTTCTTTTCAAAGTGCTTTGCAATTCTTTATGGGCCGCCGCGTCCGGGGTGCGATCCAAACGCATTGATTCTGCATCGCAAAGGTGTGCGGCGGCGGCTGAGGGGTTTACCCTAAACCTCTGACCCCACAGCTCTGAGCGAACCGGATATTCAGGTTATGGTAGTTATAAATTAGTTAATAATTCATTTACTGTAGGATCCAAACACAACAATATGGGAAAAGGAAATTAGTTGCTATAATTGTTCCCTATAGCTCCTCCCCTAACTGCTCCTATAACTCCTCCCCTAACTGCTCCTATAACTTCTCCCCTAACTGCTCCCTATAACTCCTCCCCTAACTGCTCCTATAACTCCTCCCCTAACTGCACCTATAACCTCTCCCTATAACCCCTCCCATAACTGCTCCTATAACCTCTCCTATAACTCCTCCCCTAACTGCTCCAATAACTTCCTCCCCTAACTGCTCCCTATAACCTTTCCCTATAACTCCTCCCCTAAACTGACTCTATAACTCTCCCCTAAAGCAACTCCTCTAAACCTCCTATAAACTCCCTAATCTATAACCCCTCCATAACCCATAACTGCTCCTATAACCTCTCCATAACTCCTCCCTAACTGCTCCAATACTCCTCCCCTAACTGTCCTATAACTCCTCCACTAACGCTCCACCCCCCCCCCACCCTCCCTATAACTCCTCTCCCATAACTCCTTCCCCTAACTGTCTCCTATAACTCCTCCCACAACTGCCTCTATAACCTCTCCTATAACTCCTCCCCTAACACCTCCTATAACTCCTCCCCTAACTGCTCCCTATAAACGCTCCCCTCCCTATAACTCCTCCCCCTATAACTGCTCCCATAAGAACCACTCCCTATAACCTCCCCTAACTGTCCTATAACCTCTGCCTATAACCCTCCCAAACTGCCTCTATAACCTTTCCTATAACTCCTCCCCCAATGCTCCTATAACTTCTCCCATAACTCCTGCCTAACTGCTCCTCCTATAACCGTCTCCCTATAACTCCTCCCCTAAATCTCCATAACTCCTCCCCTAACGCTCCTATAACCTCTCCCTATAACTCCTCCCCTAACTGCTCCTATAACTCCTCCCACAACTGCTCCTATAACTCCTCCCAAACTGCTCCTATAACTCCTCCCATAACTGCTCCTATAACTCCTCCCCTAACTGCTCCAATGACTCCTCCTCTAACTGCTCCTATAACTCCTCCCCTTACTGCTCCTATAATTCCTCCTATAACCTCTCCCTATAACTTTCTCCCCTAACTGCTCCTATAACCTCTCCCTATAACTTCCTCCCCTAACTGCTCCTATAACTTCTCCCTATAACTTCCTCCCCTAACTGCTCCTATAACTCCTCCCCTAACTGCTCCTATAACTCCTCCCCTAACTGCTCCTATGACTCCTCCTCTAACTGCTCCCTATAACTCCTCCCCTAACTGCTCCTCTAACCGCTCCCTATAATTCCTCCTCTAACCGCTCCCTATAATTCCTCCTATAACCGCTCCCTATAATTCCTCCTATAACCGCTCCCTATAATTCCTCCTATAACCACTCCCTATGCCTCTTCCTATAAGCGCTCCCTATAACTCCTCCTATAAGCGCTCCTTATACCTCTTCCTCTAACCGCTCCCTATAATTCCTCCTATAACCGCTCCCTATAATTCCTCCTATAACCGCTCCCTATGCCTCTTCCTATAAGCGCTCCCTATAACTCCTCCTATAAGCGCTCCCTATAACTCCTCCTCAAACCGCTCCCTATACACGGATGGATGGATAGGCTACACTGATTGGATGGATAGATACATTGATGGATGGATAGATACACGGACGGATGGACAAATAGATACACGGATGAATAGATACACGGATGAATAGGTACACTGATGGACAGATCTGCTGATGGAAGAATGGATAGACACATGGATGGATGGATGGGTAGGCTACACTGATTGGATGGATAGATACATTGATGGATAGATCGATGGATGGATAGATACACTGATGGATAGATAGATGAATCCACTGATGGATGGATAAAATGATGGATGGATGTATACACTGAAATGGATGGATAGAAACACTGATGGATAGATACACTGATGGATAGATACACTGAAGGATGGATAGATACACGGAAGGATACACTGATGAATGGATAGATACATGGATGGTTGATACACAGATGGCTAGTGACATTGATGGATAGATAGGTATACTGATGGATGGATATTTAAATACACTAATGGATGTATAGATACACGATAGGTGGTTACACAGATGCATGGATGGATGCCCTGATTGATACATACACTTATGGATGGATAGATAGATACACAGATGAATAGATACACTGATGGATGGATAGATAGATACACTGATGGATGGGTGGATAGATACACTACTGGATTGATGGATAGATGTGTAAATACACTGATAGATGGATAGATACACGGATGGATGGATCAATGGATGGATAGATAGATTCACGGATGGATGGATGGATAGATAGACTGATGTATAGATAGACTGATGTATAGATAGATACACAACTGGATGGATGGATACACTGATGGATTGATAGATACACGGATGGATGGATAGATACACTGATAGGTGGATGGATGGATAGATACACTGATAGGTGGATGGATGTATAGATACACTGATGGATGGATGTATAGATACAATGGTGGATGGATAGATGGATACACGGATGAATGGATGGATAGATACAATGGTGGATGGATAGATGGATACACGGATGGATAGATAGTGTGATTGATGGATGGATAGATAAACTGATGGATGGACAGATGGATACACTGATGGATGGATAGATGATACACGGATGGATGGATAGATACACTGATGGATGGATAGATAGACTGATGGATGGATAGATAGATGGATACAGTATGGATAGATACACGGATGGATAGATAATTTATTAATGGATAGATCATACACGGATGGATGGATAGATACACGGATGATGACTAGATAGCCAGATGGATGGATAGAAGGATGGATAGAAAGACTGATGGATGGATAGATGGATACACGGATGGATGGATGGATGGATGGATAGTTAGACTGATGGATGGATAGATGGATACACGGATGGATGGATAGACTGATGGATAGATAGATACACTGATGGATGGATAGATGGATACACGGATGGATGGATAGATAGACGGATAGATAGATACACGGATGGATGGATGGATAGAATGATGGATGGATGGATAGATAGACTGATGGATGGATGGCCAGATAAACTGGTGGATGGATAGATAGACTGATGGACGGATGGCCAGATAAACTGGTGGATGGATAGATAGACGGATAGATAGACAGATAGATAGATACACGGATGGATGGCTGGATACATTTTTGGATAGATACATTGGATGGATATCCCAGTTACATGTATGCTATTCACAGGGTGTGTATACACACAAACACACACACGTGACATGTACACACAGTTGTATATATATACAGTAGTGTATGTATATACTGGGGGGGAGGGGGTAGTCCTGTATGTGACGTCACGCACCCGCGTCATGCTCCCCCAGGAAGCTCTCCTCCTCCTCCTGCTGCTCCCCGGCCCGGGCTCCCTGCTCCCCCCCGGGATCCTCCTCCGGTAGGCGGGGGAAGCTGGTGATACTCATGTAGTCTACCGGGGAGTAAGAGCCCAGGCTGCTCTCCTCCGGGTCCGCCATCCTCCTCCTCCTCAGCCCCGGGAGATGCGCCGCGGTGACGTCACGCCGGAGGGCTGCAGCTGCACGCCATTGGAGGTGCCGAGGTGACGTCACGGGGAGGGGGCGGAGCTTGATGGAGGTGGTGGAGTATCAAGGTGTGTGTGTATATATGTGTGTGTCACTGTGTGTGTATATATGTGTGCGTCACTGTGTGTGTGTATGTGTGTGTCACTGTGTGTGTGTGTATATATATCTGTGTGTGTGTGTGTGTATGTGTATGTGTGTATATATATCTATGTGTGTATGTGTGTGTATGTGTGTATATATATCTGTGTGGGTGGGTGTGGGTCACTGTGTGTGTGTGTGTGTGTGTGTGTGTTAGTTGTGTGTGTGTGTGGGGATCAGATATATTATATGTGGTGCTATGTGGGTAATGTGGTGTGGGTGTAAGTGTGTGGTAGATAGAGGGGTGGTGTGTGTGTGTATGTGTGTGTGTGGGTCACTGTGTGTGTATGTTTGTGTGTGTGTATATGTGTGTGTGTGTGTGTGTGTGTGTGTGTGTGTGTGTGTGTGTGTGTGTGTGTGTCACTGTGTGTGTGTCACTGTGTGTGTGTCACTGTGTGTGTATGTATGTGTGCATATATATCTCTGTGTGTGTATATGTGTGTGTGTATATATATATATACACATACACACACACACACACACATACATATATACACACGCACACACACACATATATATATATATATATACACACACACAATATTATTCACACTTGTACAATGACTTATTCTTACACCTTCCGTTTAGATGCATAAAAGAGGCATGTTAGGCAGAGCTCACACTGCCTGCTACAGCTGCGCGCTTTCGTGTGTGCCTCCGCCGCGCACTCCTGCAGCCCAGCGATCTGTGTGCCAGCTGCAGCAGTTGGGTCGTGGCGATTGGGGGCGTGGCGGGGGGCGTGCCGAACGCGTCACAGAGCTGGGGGCGTGGCGGGGGCGTGTTGAACGCGTCAGAGCTGGGGGTGTGGAGGGGCGTGACGAGCGCGTCACAGAGCTGGGGGCATGACGAACGCGTCACAGAGCTGGTTCGCCTTTATTATTTATTTATTTATTTTTAATTTATTTATAAAATGTTTTACCAGGAAGTAATACAGTGAGAGTTACCTCTCGTTTTCAAGTATGTCCTGGGCACAGTTAATATGACAAATAATAGATGGTTACAAATACAGTTACATAAATGAACAGGGTATACATTATATACAATACATTGCATGCACAGTTAGAGAATATGTATATTATAGGCTTATGTAACAGTTACAGACCAGGTTAAAATGTGAGACAGCCTTAGTTTTGAAAGAACTTAAACTGGTGGTGGATGTGAGAGTCTCCGGTAGGTTGTTCCAGTTTTGGAGTGCACGGTAAGAGAAGGTGGAGCGGCCGGATACTTTGTTGAGCTTTGGGACCATGAACAGTCTTTTGTTGTCAGATCTCAGATGATAAGTTCTGCGTGTGGTAGGGGTGAGGAGCTTGTTCAGATAGATGGGTAGCTTGCCCAGAAAGTATTTGAAGGCAAGACAGGAAAGGTGAACTTTGCGCCTAGACTCGAGTGATGACCAATCTAGTTCTTTGAGCATTTCGCAGTGATGTGTGTTGTAGTTGCATTGGAGAACAAAACGACAAATTGAATTGTAGAGGGTGTCAAGTTTGCTAAGGTGGGTTTGGGGTGCCGAGCCATATAATATGTCTCCATAGTCGATAATTGGCATTAGCATCTGCTGTGCGATACGCTTTCTGACCAGCAGGCTTAGGGAGGATTTGTTCCTGTAAAGTACACCTAGTTTGGCATAGGTTTTGGATGTCAGGGTATCAATGTGCATTCCGAATGTTAAGTGGGAGTCAAACCATATGCCCAGGTATTTAAAACTAGGAACAGGAGTTAGGGTGGTGTTAGCGTTGGTTCTGATCTGAAGCTCAGTCACTGGAAGCTTTCAAAATTTAGTCTTGGCCCCAAATACCATTGTTACAGTCTTGTCGGTGTTTACAAACAGTTTGTTTTGGGAAATCCAGTTTTCGAGTCTCAAAAAGTCAGACTGAAGTATGTGTTCAAGGTCAGAGAGGCTATGGCTGTGTGCATATAGGATTGTGTCATCTGCATACATGTGTATTGAGGCTTCCTTGCAAGCTGTGGGAAGATCATTGATGAACACTGAGAAGAGTAGGGGCCCCAGAACAGAGCCTTGCGGGACGCCACAGGTGATATCCAGGGGGTTGGATTTAGAGCCTGAGATGGACACATGTTGGGATCTACCTGATAGGTAGGACTGAAACCAGTTTAAAGCATGCTTCCCTATTCCAGAGCTCTGGAGTTTGTTAAGCAGGATAGCATGATCAACAGTATCAAAAGCCTTTGCAAAATCTAGGAATATTGCACCAGTGAGTTGTCCCCGTTCCATTCCACACTGGATCTCATGGCAAACTTTTAGCAGGGTAGTTACCGTGAAGTGTATGGGTCGAAAGCCAGATTGGAATTGGCTAGGGAAATTTATCTTGCTATAGTAATCGCTTAATTGGGAGTGGACACATTTTTCCATGATTTTGGATAGGATTGGGAGAATGGAGATTGGCCTGTAGTTTGAGAAAGTGTTTTTGTCCCCACTTTTGAAGATTGGGACAACTCTGGCAGTTTTCCAGGTCTTAGGGATATGGCCTGCAGACAGGATAGAGTTGACTATGGAAGCAATTGGTTTGGCAATGGCTGGGGCACCAAGTCTTAGGAACCTAGATTGTAGTAGGTCAGGTCCACATTGGCTGCTTAGTTTTAATTTGAGGAGCGCTTGTGTAATCTCCTCTTCGGATACTGGGACAAATTGAAAATTGTGGGCAGTGTTGGGAGGGGGTGGGACTATAGGGATACTCCCAGGATGAGATTCAGGTTTGTGGTTTGGGTTGCGTTTCGCTAATAAGTTAGTAGCACACCCCACAAAGTAATCATTGAATGCATTTGCAATGTCGGTGGGGTTTGTCAGAGTAATATCCCCCTTAGTGATGTTACTTGGCTGCTGATGGTTAGAAGGCTGGAATATGTTGTTGATAACCTTCCAGAAGTTAGCTGGGTTTGATATATTCTGGAGGAGATTGTCAGAGTAATATTGTGCTTTTGCATGCCTTGTTTGCCTTGTGCACATGTTCCGCAGGCATCTGTAGTGATTGAGATCCTTGGTAGTGCCAGTTACTTTGTAGCTTTTCCACAAGGCATCCCTGAACTGGTAGAGTGCTATAAGGTCAGGTGTAACCCATGGAAGGTGGGCACCCCGTACCCTTATTCTGCATAGTGGGGCATGGGTATCGCAGAGTTTTAAGAACTCGGACTGGAAATAGTCGAGCGCCGAATCAGGGTCGGGAATTAAATCGATTCTGTGCCAAGGGCAGTTGGTAAGGTCATCCAGAAACTGTTGTGGGTTAAAGTTTCTAAATGTTCTAGTGAGGAGAACTTTAGGGCTTGATTGGGGCGGTTTAATTTTCCTTACACTATTGCATGGTCACTGAAAATGTCAGGAAGGATGCCAGAGGATTGGATTCTGCTGGGATTTGAGGAGAGAATCCAGTCAAGCAAGGAATGGTTGTGCGATTTCAGGTTTGTCCGTGTGGGTTGGGAAATGAGTTGCGATAGTGAAGGAAACCTTTTCCTTGCCTAGGCTTCTGTGACTGGATAGACACATCTGCACCGTCTGCAGCAGACTCCCCCGGGAAGCTTTTCACACACTGACACTTATCTCCGATTTTGATAATTTCACGGGTCCGGAAAACGAAGGAAAAGATACGTAACAGAAGCCAGATTTCAAATTCCTTTGTCTCAATTTATTAAGCATAGGGTAATGATTTTTATACAGAAAGAAGAATGGGTTTGGTTAGAGGTGTAACGTAGGTATAACCTGGGTGTGGCTTGGATTAGAGGCGTGATTTAGGGGCAGGACATATTTGTGGCATGATTTTTGGGACGTGATTCTCCCAATACAGGCACTGTCTGAATACATAGCTTATTCATTGTCTGTTATCAAAAAACCTTGAGTGTCTAGCAACTGAATTATATGATTTCGCCTCTTTCAGAGAACCAGTCTATTGTGTATTAAAACAGCAGGAAGCTGACAATATAAAAAGTATCTTAGCAAAATCCTGAGCAGGAGAGGAAATGTAAATTGGCAGAAACTGAATACATACGAAATTATATTTCAGCAAAAGGCTGACTACAGAATCTTAACTGGTTATGAACAGACAAAATGGATGCTTAACACAAGTGCAGTTTCTGGCCTTTACCTACTGTCCCTAAAAGATAGGTTAAGCGATTTGATTTGTATCTGGATTTTGTGGTTTTTAGGGTCAAGCCAATTGAAGTTAAAATCCCCAAGAACTAGCAGCTCACTCTTCTCATTCAGAGAGGAAATGGAGCCAAGAAATTGGGTGATATCAGTTAGGTATTGTAGAGGGGCTTTAGGGGGGCGGTAGATGCCAGCAAGCAAGATGGGCTTAGAAAAGGGGAGGCAGATTCTGCCAACTAGGATTTCAAAAGAGGGTGGGCTTGGGGGGCAATTTAACAGTGTAAATTGTAATGTGTCTGCAATATAAAATAACACCCCTCCTCCTCTCTTTGACCTATCTCTCCTAGAAATGGAGTATCCCTGAATGGCAATATGTGCATAAGGGGTTTTAGGGGTTAGCCATGTTTCTGTAAGAACGGTGGCTTTAGGTTTATGCACAAGGCACCATGCCCTTAGTTCGTCCAGTTTGGGCAGCAGACTCCGGATATTTATATGGGCGACAGATAGCCCTTTTTGGAATTTGAAGGGGGTATTCTCAGGGGCATGGGATAGTTGAAGTGGGAGGGCCTGGGTTAGATTCAATATCACCTGTTAAAGAGAGTAATAGTATGAGTAGAAATTTGAGTAGTTGTTTGCAAGTTGTTACTTTATGATGTTTGCCATTTGTGTGTGCGGTGGTTGGTGTGCTGGTTTTCAGGGTTCTCCACCAACATTCAGTAGATAGTGCAAGGCTTTTGAGTAGTCCAGGGTGTATGGTGATGTTGGGCGTGAGCCAGGAGGGGGGAGTTTGTAGTGGATAGAGAGAGTAACATTTCAATGAGGCCACAAGAAAGAACCAGCTCAACGTGACGCGACTGCAGCACCGAAATTTCAATTTGGGTTGTGGCGGCAAAATGTCGCGGCGTCGACGCTGCACTTTGCTGCCACAAGCCGTTTCTAGTGTGACAACTCTCATCCAGTAGCCTCAAAGAGTGCCGAACGTGCGCTCGCACGTAAGCGTGCACACGTTGCAGGCAGCGTGAGCTAGCCGCTAGGCTGCGTCCATTGTCAGCGCAATGTCGCACGCTCCACAAATAAAAGGCTATGAGTCAATGGGGTCGGCCATAGAGCGCGCGTGCACAAGAGCGACGGCGCGGCCGATTTTTTTCGCGAGACGAAATATTTAGATTGCGCCGCGTCCGGGTCCCGCGCGCGGTTCAGCCAATGAGGGCGAGCCACTCACGTGACGTCACGGCCACGCCTCCCCATCGCGTCTCCTCCTCCACATCGCACAGGCCACGGATCGCCTCTGCAGCTGGCGTGCGTCACGCCACGCGCTCCCCGTCGCGGGCGGCTGCTATATCCGAGGCCAATGAAATCCCCATCTGCTGTGATAGGACGGAAGCCGCCAGGTTCAGTTACGGGGAGCTCTGAACATGCCACTGACAACCAGCCACGTGTTTCAGGCCCCTCTGGCAGTGGATGGGTTAATAGAGGGAGATGGGAATCCCATAGCATTAGGGTTTAGATGCCCGGTGGCTGGCACTGTCTGGGTGGTAGCCAAGCTCCAGTCAATACCAGCCCTGGCAGGGGCGGCGCTGACACTTAATTACCTGTAATTCCTGCAGCATAAATACAACTGTCTTCCAGCCGCCGTGACACTGACACACACAACGTGACACGGAGCGACAGGGCTGAGATCAACAGGTGAGAGAGGAGGTGGGGGAGAGCGGAGAAAGGAGGGGGGGGGGGGGAGAGACATAAGGGATGGATACATACACAGAGTAATTGATAGATATAGACAGACAGATATATATATATATATATATATTTATATATATACACACACAGGTAGATACAAAGATATGTGTGTGTGTGTGTGTGTATATATATATATATACACACACACACACACGTAGATACAAAGATATATAAATATATATATATATGTGTGTGTGTGTATATATATATATTAGTGTTCGACAAACCTATACATTTGCTCGCCCCGGGCGAGTGGATTTAACCCCCGGGCGAGTAAATATTGGCCCAAGTAGCACACGTTTGGTACTAGGTGGCGAGTAGATTTTTTTGTGTGGCGAGTAGATTTTTTGGTGATTGAGGTCAACCACGAATATATTATATATATATATATATATAATATATATTATATATATATATACACGCACACAAAACAAAGAAGTCCGCAGCACACTCAAATAGAAAAAGGTTATTAATCTCAATAATCATCAGGCAATCACCAAAGCTCCAGAGCGACGTACGTTTCTCAACCTTGAGAAAAGACCTTGTGGTCTGAAACGTACGTCGCTCTGGAGCTTTGGTGATTGCCTGATGATATTTGAGATTAAAAACCTTTTTCTATTTCAGTGTGCTGCGAACTTCCTGTTTTTGTGTATCTATTGGACTGGTTGGTGTTCCCTGTCCGTCTGCAAGCACCTGGACTTATGATAGTATATATTATCTTTGAAGTGCACCAAGCGATGATAGGGGGTAGAAAAGAGTACACGAGAGAGACAAAGAAGAGAGAGAGAGAGAGAGAGAGATAGAGAGAGAGAGAGAGAGAGACAGAGAAGAGAGAGAGGAGAGAAGACCAGAGAGAGACATAACGAGAGAGACATCGGTAGGAGGGAGAGAGAGGAGAGAGAGAGAGAGAGAGAGAGGAGAGAGACGAGAGATATTTATATATATACACACAGATAGATACATAGGTTGATACAGACATATTTTTATGGGATATGGTGGCAGAAGTGGGATTTGTGACCCTTTAGCGCAGCCACATTTCACGCAAATCGGTCTGATTATGTAGGAGGGTAACACAGCTACTTTTTATTCTATAACTGCCGTCTCACGCACCCGCCCATAACCCTTTTGTAAAAAATGTACCAATCTGTAATAGGGACTTATCCCTGTTGAAGAAACTATCTCTAAAATCCAGCAGGGATCTGGTTAAGTGCAGCAGGCGATTAACCAGACTCCACCTGGCCAATTAAGTCTGTAAGAAAAGCCTCCTGGTGGAAACAGGAGAGAGATTCCTTAGCTCACATTTGGGCTGACGGAAGGAGAGCAGAGAAGCCTGCACACAGACACTGTCTTGAGCACAAAGGCTGTGCTGAGATCCAAACACCCAGACACAAAGACCTATATTTCCTGGACACAGGACCCAGGAACCTGCCAGAGACTGACATGGAGGGCCACCTGCTTAAGGTACCTCCTGAGACTTTGGGGCGATAGGCTGTAATGGGAATATCCCTCCAGTCCTGCAGATAGGGTCTGGGGAAGTAAGTTAGCCCTTACAAAGGGATAGGGGTTTGTTATTTTGTTGTTTTTGTATGTTTTGCCTGGATACAGGAACAGGCGCAATAAAGCCAAGATATAACTGCACCCAAACCGGTCTCCATTATATGTACCTCTGCACACATCTCTTACACAATCTAATGCAGCGGTGCGCAAACTGGGGGGACAGGAGAATTTAATGGGGGGGCGCGGGCTCTTCCCTAAGGCATTTAAATTAAATGCCGGGGTGGCGTACTCACTTACCTGCTCTTTGCCAACGTCATTTGACGCCAAGTCATTGGAGACGGGGGGGGGGGGCGCGAACGCTGCGCCTCACAGGCAGGGGGCGTAGCTCAGGAAGTTTACACACCGCTTATCTAATGGATTTCACTAAACAAATCAGACTGCTAATGTTTTGGGGAACTTTTGTTTCTTTGATAATTCATTGGAAATTGCATTTCTCCGGAGGCCTCTGAATGGGGGGAGTGCTTGTCAGTTTCTTTACTCTTATCCCATTCCTGTCCTTATCAGAGACCCAATAGGGTTGGGGAGAGGGAGGGGGCTTTGCCTGTGTAAACTCCTGTTGAACACACAATGACACCAGGCGAAAGGGAGCAGCAGCCAGAGGAAATCACCCCCTCCCAAGTCTCAGCTCATTGAACCTATAGGTGTCAGATTTGGGTAAAAGACATCAATCCCACAGATGTGATCCCTTAACCATGTCACTGCCATTAGTACACTGTGGCCCTAGACGAGACTGACCCCTTAACCATGTCACTGCCATTAGTACACTGTGGCCCTAGACGAGACTGACCCCTTAACCATGTCACTGCCATTAGTACACTGTGGCCCTAGGAGGGACTGATACTGACCCCGTACCATGTCACTAGCCTTAGTACAACTGTGGCCCTAGGAGGGACTGACCCCTTAACCATGTCACTGCCATTATACAACTGTGGCCCTAGAGAGGACTGACCCCTTAACCATGTCACTGCCATTATCCACTGTGGCCCTAGGAGGGACTGGCCCCTTAACTAGTCACTGCCATTAGTACACCTGTGGCCGTAGTGGGACACCCCTTAACTATGTCACTGCCATTAGTACACTGTGGCCGTAGGAGGGACTGACCCCCGTTAACCATTACTTGCCA
>CM071587.1:8649372-8724372 GCA_036426205.1 Ascaphus truei
ACCCCTTAACCATGTCACTGCCATTATACACTGTGGCCCTAGGAGAGACTGACCCCGTAAACCCTGTGGCCCTAGGAGAGACTGACCCCTTAACCATGTCACTGCCATTAATTCACTGTGGCCCTAGGAGGGACTGGCCCCTTAACTATGTCACTGCCATTAGTACACTGTGGCCGTAGGAGGGACTGACCCCTTAACTATGTCACTGCCATTAGTACACTGTGGCCGTAGGAGGGACTGACCCCTTAACCATGTCACTGCCATTAATACACTGTATCAGAAGTGGTGCTATATATATATATATATCCCTTGTGCCCTCTCTTTGCTTGTCATTACCAGGCACTCGTCCCACTGCAGGATGAGCTCCACGCTGAAGTCTCGTTGGCCATTCATTGTGCTCCGCGAGTTCACCGCCGGCCGACACAAGCTGGTCTCCGGCTCCATGGGCTTCTTCCTGGACGGCGAGCTGACGCGGGCCCGTATCCTGGACCTGCCGTGCCGGCCCGAGGTGGCGGTAAGGAACGCCCAGGTGCGGACTCTGGGGCGGCGGGAATCGGCCTTCCTGTACGGGATCGGCGCCCCCCAACGGCGGCTCAACCTCCTGGCCAACGAGAAGCTGTTCCTGGCCGTGTGCGGCGTGCAGGTCAGCGACGTGGTGAGGGTGCTGTGCGAGCGGCGGCCCGCCGTGGGCGTCGTCACCGCCATCTGGGAGCTGTCCGACAAGTCGGGACTCACCGAACTCACCAAGCTACGGATCGAGGTGGAGCTACTGGTGAGTGAGGGTCCCTGTCATTCTATGACCGCGGTGATAGAGCGGTACCGAGTACTGAGGTCGAGTGGCACAGAGCACTGTTACCCGTCTATTTCTACACACAAATATCCACTTGTTTTACATTAGTGTACTGAGTATTGTTACTATTTTTTTTTATCAGAGTAATACTGAGTATTGTTGCTATTCTTTTTTTATGAGAGTAATACTGAGTATTCTTACTATTCATGTTTTTTGGGGGGAGTAATACTGCGTATTCTTACTATTCTATTTTTTATCAGTAATACTGAGTATTCTTACTGTTCTATTTTTTATCTGAGTAATAATAAGCATTGTTACTGTTCTATTTTTTATCAGGGTAATAATAACTATTGTTACTATTCTTTTTTTTATCAGAGTAATACTGAGTATTCTTACTGTTTTATTTGTTAACAGAGGTGTTACCAGTTTATATTAGAGTGGCCATGAGTACTGTTACTCGTCTATTTTTACAGCTAGTATCGCATTGTTTTATATTAGAGGAGCATGGAGTATTGCTACTATCCCATTTTCTATTAGAGGGGTACTGAGTATTGTTATTTACCTATTCATTCACCCACATATCCGCTTGTTTTATATTAGAGGAGTACTGGGTATTGTTACAAGCCTATTTTGTATTAGAGTGGTTATTGTTTAACGTTACAGTGGTAACATGAGTACTGTTACTCGTCTATTTATACACCCAGTTATCCACATATTGTATACTAGACGGCTGCTGCGTACTGTTACATTTCAATACTTGCAAACATTAAATTTGTGTGTATTATACTTGATATATGTGTACAGTATATATATATATATATATATATATATACATATACATACAGTATTATTAAACATGCTCTCTGGTGTTAGGTCGTGCATACAGAAGATGAAATGTGCAATTAATATTAACATATAATAGTAATCCTCTCGCCCTCGGTTCAATCTAATGAGCAGCGATTATTGCGCAGTTAATGATGGACAGGCGGTAATTATCGGTAAAAGTTTAGTCACCCGCAGCGAGTCAAACATCGAGTGTATTCCTCAGAAAGACTCAACCAGTAACAATTGTATTTATTTGATGACGACTTCATAATTACTTTGCAAACAAAGAACAGCGTGACAAAAGAGGGCTGACAAACAGTCTTATCACCGAAATACATGCGATAAAGAGTATAAAAACCCTCCAGCGCTCTTGTCCGGGCTGGAAATGTAAAGTTCTGCCTCATTCTTTATTAAAGAAAAAGGTTGCATGCCACAACCAGAGTACCACTCCTTTTTCATTTCCACACCCAGTGTGCTGATTGGCTAAGGCGCTGTCACGGATACACGCTTGCTCATCGTCTCTCGGAATGTTCCATTCGCACCCAATTCATGGGGGGGGGGGCGAGTTCCTGTCTTGGGGGTATTATTATTTAAAATAAAATTTCTGCAGGGATTTCTAAAAATGGCTATATATGTACAGTCATGTGAAAAAGAAAGTACACCCGCTTTGAATTCTATGGTTTTACATATCAGGACATAATAACAATCATCTGTTCCTTAGCAGGTCTTAAAATTAGGTAAATACAACCTCAGACGAACAACAACACATGACATATTACACCGTGTCATGATTTATTTAACAAAAATAAAGCCAAAATGGAGAAGCCATGTGTGAAAAATTAAGTACACCTTATGATTCAATAGCTTGTAGAACCACCTTTAGCAGCAATAACTTGAGGTAATCGTTTTCTGTATGACTTTATCAGTCTCTCACATCGTTGTGGAGGAATTTTGTCCCACTCTTCTTTACAATGTTGCTTGAGTTCATTGAGGTTTGTGGGCATTTGTTTATGCACAGCTCTCTTAAGGTCCCGCCACAGCATTTCAATCGGGTTGAGGTCTGGACTTTGGCTGGGCCAATGCAACACCTTGATTCTTTTATTTTTCAGCCATTCTGTTGTAGATTTGCTGGTGTGCTTGGGATCATTGTCCTGTTGCATGACCCAATTTCAGCCAAGCTTTAGCTGTCGGACAGATGGCCTCACATTTGACGCTAGAATACTTTGATATACAGAGGAGTTCATGGTTGACTCAATGACTGCAAGGTTCCCAGGTCCTGTGGCTGCAAAACAAGCCCAAATCATCACCCCTCCACCACCGTGCTTGACAGTTGGTATGAGGTGTTTGTGCTGATATGCTGTGTTTGGTTTTCACCAAACGTGGCGCTGTGCATTATGGCCAAACATCTCAACTTTGGTCTCGTCTGTCCAAAGGACATTGTTCCAGAAGTCTTGTGGTTTGTTCAGATGCAACTTTGCAAACCTAAGCCGTGCTGCCATGTTCTTTTTAGAGAGAAGAGGCTTTCTCCTGGCAACCCTTCCAAACAAACCATACTTGTTCAGTCTTTTTCTAATTGTACTGTCATGAACTTTAACATTTAACATGCTACCTGAGGCCTGTAGAGTCTGAGATGTAACTCTTGTTTTTTTTGCAATTTCTCTGAGCATTGCACGGTCTGACCTTGGGGTGAATTTGCTGGGACGTCCACTCCTGGGAAGATTGGCAACTGTCTTGAATGTTTTCCACTTTTGAATAATCTTTCTCACTGTAGAATGATGGACTTTAAATTGTTTGGATTGATTGACAGATTGATGGGCAGCAACAATTGCTTCTCTAAGATCATTGCTGATGTCTTTCCTCCTTGGCATTTTGTTAACACACACCTGAATGCTCCAGACCAGCAAACTGCTAAAGCTTCGGCTTTTATAGAGATGGTCACACTTGCTGATAATCAATTAATCAAGTGCATTTGATTAGCAGCACCTGTCTGCTACTTAGCATCTTAATTCCTATGGAAGCAGTAAGGGTGTACTTAGTTTTTCACACATAGCTTCGCCATTTTGGCTTTATTTGTGTTAAATAAATCATGACACGGTGTAATATGTCATGTGTTGTTGTTCACCTGAGGTTGTATTTACCTAATTTTATGACCTGCTAAGGAACAGACGATTGTTATTATGTCCTGATATGTACAACCATGGAATTCAAAGAGGGTGTACTTTCTTTTTCACACCACTGTGTATACACACACACACACACACACACCACAACACACAAGAGCACGACCACCCAACACAACACAACACAACACCCACACACACAATACACACACGACACAACACACACACACACACACACACACACACACACATATATACATATATACACACACACAGTGGTGGATTTCCCGTTAGGCCTGGGCCTAGGGCGGGAACATTTTGGGGCTGCAAAAAAATGTCTGCCCCCTTATACTTTTGCCGCGCTCTCGGGCCTGACGGGAAGTTGCTTAGCTGCTTAGCTGCTGCTTACCTGCGCCCAGCTTCTCTTTCGCGTTACCATGGCAACGTGATGCGGTGCGACATCCGTGGCGTCGTTTGACGCTGCGGTGTCAGGGAACGGAAAGAGGCGGCCGCCACAGCTAAGCGACATGGGGCGGCGGGTTGTGAAATGTGTATGTAATTAAATACATGTACATATATATGTAAATGTGTGTATGTATGTGTATATACAGTACATACATATACAGTTACACGCGTGCGTGTGTGTGTGTCTTCAACCTTTGTCTCCCCAATGATCTTCCAAGTACTGCGGTTGCAAGTGTGTGTGTGTGTGTGTGTGTGTGTGTGTATATATATATATATTATTTCTTTGGTTACTGTATCTTTGCTATTAAATGCATCTTCAGCTATGTAAAGACAATGTTACAGAGACCTCGGATATCCGAGTGTGTCTCGGTGCCACCGGTAACGATAACCGCTTCTCGTGAACCCTTCTTAGGCTGGAGAATATTGCGGAGACGCTCCCAAGAGGTTAAAGGTCGACGCAGGGGAGATCCTAACCGTGAGCTCCAGTGTCCAGCGTCACCCGCACTACAGGGAAGCGGGACGCGCCGTGGACGAGGAAGGTGAGTGGGATGGTAATGAGGTCCCACGCAAAACAGAACTTATGTCAGTGGCGTGATCCCCAGAATGCTTTGCTTTCGTGTCACGACATTCCAAGGCGATGTCATCAAAGCTACCGCGCCTGCAATCCTGGAATGTGCTCCGTGTAATTCTCCGTTAGGCAAGAAAGCAAAAGGCACGTGTACCCAAAAATAACGAGTTAATTACCATGCACTCGTTCACAACATTCTGATTGCACGAACCTTTTATATAAGGAGAGAGGGAGGGAGAGAGGGAGGGAGGGAGAGAAAGAGGGGGAGTTTGAGAGGAGGGATGGGAGATATGCATGAGAGCCACAACTGAAAGAGGGGAGGAAGAGAGGGGAGAGAGGGAAGGAGAGAGAGGAGAAAGAGGGGGAGTAGTCGGAGGAGATGTGGGAGGGTGGTAGGGAGGGAGAGTATGCACAACACTGAAGATTGGAAGGGAGGATGAAGAGATTTGGGAGAGATTGGGGAACGGAGTGAGAGAAAGAGGGGTGAGATTCAGATTTGTTAGGGTAGAGATGATAACACTGATAAGAGATTGGGAGTGGAATGGAGGGATTTTTGAGATTTGGATTTGAGATTGGTGAAGGAGAGAGAGAAAGGGGGAGAGGGAGGAGAGGGGGGAGGGAGGGAGAGCGCACACACTGAAAGAGAGGGAGAGAGAGGGAGGGAGAGAGCACACACCGAAAGAGAGGGAGGGGGGAGAGAGGGAGGGTGGGAGGGAGAGAGCACACTGAAAACCCCCTCAGCAGAGGCAGGTGTGGTGCACGGTAACGGGTAAATAGTTAGTCTATGAGGATCCCTGGAGATCCAATATACCGGATATGTCCGAACGTCGGACATATATGTGCATTTTGGACCCAATAACCCACTTTTATGCGATTATCTCTTGTGCTGTACCGGTATATTGGATCTCTAGGGATCCTCACAAATAAATATATATATATTATATAACATTGTTTCCATCCTTGCGTCCGTCCTTTATCAGGAGACATTTTACGGAAGCGTTTTGGACCCTAATTCTCCAGCACTTTATAACGCGCTGATCTTCTGCGCCAAACGCCATTTTGTAACTACGCACTCGATGAGGTCACCAATCCCAACAAATATTTATTAGATTATCAAATCATTCTTGCATGTGACAGACCGAGAATGACTCACATTTCCAGTCAATTCAGTGATTTTTCTGCAGGATAAATGAAAAATAAAAGGGCTCCCCGTTTTTTCTGAACACTGTATGGTCAGTCCCAATGCCTGAGCCACCTGTGCTGAAGCAGGGGTATCTTTAAAAATGGATCTGTTGGTGGCCCTTGAGGGCTGCAGTTGGCCCACCCTATGTCTAAATATAAATCTTTGCTGCACCATTTTCAGTGCGACTGCGTCTTCCTGCGACGAGACGAGGGATTAATGGCGCGAGTGGGCGGAGTTAGAGGCGGGGTTTCATTTGCATATCGGCGCCGGTCTGTGTATGACGAGATGCGCGTCCTACGACACTTCTCTTGGCGGGTTCCTGCGTTGGGTTTTCTCCATCGCCTTAAAGGCGGCGTCCATCTACTTTTAGCGCCAAATTGTACAGCAGTAGGAATACGCAAATCATAAACATGGCGCGTTTTAGTCAGCAACAAAAAATATATATATTTTTACCCAAATGCGTCAGCGCCGACCCCATTCCTGACACACAGACCCCATTGTATGTAAGAGGCTGATCCTATTTGTAATGGTGGATGCACCGGCTGTGTGCAAATGTAAGGGGACGAGCTAAACACAAGAGCGGGACCTAACTCCTGAAAGTACATTTCAAATCTATTTCGTGACTTATTTTGGTTAAAAACACATGTGCAGACAGGATGTAGGCATTGGGCACGCTGTAATTCCCCCCCCTGTAACTTCAACGCACCTCGGCCGCCTTCAGTTATTAAGGAGGTGACATCACCTGCTCCAATGGCTAAATCGGCTTTGCCCCCCCCATGTAGAAATTCACTGTGCTTTGGAGGACAGTTTGAAGGACGTTCCCCCGGTGTGTGAAGGTGACGCTCTTCAGAAGATGATAGGACGGATGAAGGGAATACAAGGACACTACAACTCTTGCTATCTCGATACCACCCTCTACAGGTGAGGCAGTCGAAATCAGCTGTCAGTGGTTACCCAACTCCAGTGTTCAAGGGTCTCTACAACCTGGACCGTTAGGGGTCCATCAGGACTGGAGTTGGGAAACACTGCTGTAGACCACTCTATGTCCGACCCTACGTTGCTAGGCCTTCTGGCTTTTTGTAACCACTTCCCAAACGGGTCCCCCTTCTCTTACGCAGCCTCTTCAGCTTCTCCTCGGTCCTGGATCACATTCTGCGTTCTCCCGAAGTTTGTGACGCAAAGGTGCAGCGCATCCTACGGCAGGAGATCGTCAACCCGCTAAGAAGGTGAGTTTGTGGTTCCGTCAAACGATGCAGAGGCTCCAGGTGTCTGGGTTCTAGGTCTTGGACATCAAACGATGCGGAGGCTCCAGGTGTCTGGGTTCTAGGTCTTGGACATCAAACGATGCGGAGGCTCCAGGTGTCTGGGTTCTAGGTCTTGGACATCAAACGATGCAGAGGCTCCGGGTTCCGGGTCTTGGATGTCAAACGATGCAGAGGCTCCAAGTATCAGGTTTCAAAAAGTGAGACGGCCGTCCAATGAGAGACAGCCATCCAATGACTGAGAGAGCCATCCAATGAGTGAGAGAGCCATCCAATGAGAGACAGCCATCCAATGAGTGAGAGAGCCATCCAATGAGTGAGACAGCCATCCAATGAGTGAGACAGCCATCCAATGAGTGAGACAGCCATCCAATGAGTGAGACCGCCATCCAATGCGTGAGACAGCCATCCAATGAGTGAGACAGCCATCCAATGAGTGAAAGAGCCTTCCAGTGAGTGAGACAGCTATCCAGTGAGTGAGACAGCCATCCAGTGAGTGAGACAGCCATCCAATGAGTGAGAGAGCCTTCCAATGAGCGTGACTCCAAGTAGGTGACACATGACAAATGATCTCACTTAACGGCTCACAGTCCCTTCTGCTGATATGTCCCTCTTAACAGGAATGGTTTTGTCCGAGCGGAGAATGTCATGAAGCTCAGAAAACTGCTACGTTGTGACACCTTTGTGACGGAAGAGAAAGGTATGTCAGTATTATGTCACGCCGCACCATGCGGATTAACATCTGCCGTCCTAGTCCCACTGGATCGGCATAACCCCCCCCCCCCAAAATAATACCAACAACTGACCCCATGACATGTAAGTCCCGTACCCTATTCCTATGGGGTTGGTAAAGGGATCAACCCTACATGAGATGAGAATGGCGCAGTGATCCCAAATGTGGACATCCCTTAAAAGGTTCTACATGTCGGCCACATTTAAAAGGCCAGGCAAAAATGATTTCGCATCAATATTACTCTGCAAGTTCAAATGGTTTCAAGGACTTTCAGATGATTTTTTTCTCGTTTTCTAATGCATTAACCCTTTAATTGCTGGAAGCCTTCTGTTAACTAGATACATAGA
This sequence comes from Ascaphus truei, assembly GCA_036426205.1. Lineage (NCBI taxonomy): Eukaryota > Metazoa > Chordata > Amphibia > Anura > Ascaphidae > Ascaphus > Ascaphus truei. The sequence goes on from CM071587.1 coordinate 8,657,666, forward strand.
GCTCCTTGGGCCATAAAGGTAATATGGGACGCTTTCTTCCAGACCCGGAAGAGTTCCTAAGTGCCTTATTGCATGAAGTTCTAGCTGTGGAACCACTACTGAAAATCAGGTACCCGCACAATCAGCATCCATAATATGTATCTATATATAGCGCTGGCTAGAGGTACTGACCCCTTAACCATGTCACTGCCATTAGTACACTGTGGCCTTAGGAGGACTGACCCCTTAACCATGTCACTGCCATTAGTACACTGTGGCCCTAGGAGGGACTGACCCCTTAACCATGTCACTGCCTTTAGTACACTGTGGCCCTAGGAGGGACTGACCCCTTAACCATGTCACTGCCATTAGTACACTGTGACCCTAGGAGGGACTGACCCCTTAACCATCTCAATGCCATTAGTATACTGTGGCCCTAGGAGAGACTGACCCCTTAACCATGTCACTGCCATTAGCACACTGTGGCCCTAGGAGGGACTAACCTTTAAAAAAATAAAAAAATGTTTACATTTCCATTTTTTACATCTGACCGGACATAAGCAACATTTGGTGTTTTCTGTTCCTGGTATAAAGGGGGTTAACCCTATGAGAGCCATCAACATAAAGGAAATTCCCCTTCTAAACCCTGTTCTTGTGGCCAAAAACCCATTGTTAACGGGCTGCTGAAATTAGCAAGCGTTCCCTGGTCCCTGAGGAAGCAATGTTATGGGTGTGCTGAATTTCTCAGCAGGCGGTTCTGAGTAACTCGTTAAGCTCATTAGGACCAGATATGGAAATTAGGCCCTCGTTAACATACAGAGGAAAGGCAGGGCAAAAATCTGTACCCAGAAAGAGAGGAACAGAACGTAGATAGCGGAGACATTAACTGCTTCACTGCCAGGGGAGTGTGTGATACATTACAAATCAAGAGTAGAAGAAAGGGTGCTCTCCCACGACGCCGTGACACTGCCTCGGGTGCACAGCATACGCCCGCCAGGGTGAGGCATAGTTTACCTGTGTATTCTCTTCAACATGGACCGTACAAAGCAACATGTACATTGTGTGTGTGTGTGTGTAGATTGATTGATAGATGTGGATGATAGGTAGGTGGATGATAGTTAGATAGATGGGTGAATGGATGGATGATTGGTAGATGGATGGAGTAGATAGATGGACGGATAAGTAAATGAATTGATTATAGGTAGATGAATGGATTGATGACAGGTAGATGGACAGATGGATGATCAGTAGATAAATGGATTGATGATAGGTAGATGGACAGATGGATGATCGGTAGATAGATGGATGGATGATATGTGGATAGATAGGTTGATGGATGGATTGATGATAGGTAGTTAGATCGATGGATGATAGGTAGATGGACAGATGGATGGATGATAGGTGGATAGATAGGTAGATGAATGGAGTGATGATAGGTAGATGGACAGATGGATGATGGATAGGTGGATTATAGGTAGATAGATGGATGATATGTGGATGGATAGGAAGATGGACAGGTGGATGATCGGTAGATAGATGGATGGATGATAGGTGGATAGATAGGTTGATGGATGGATGATAGGTAGATGCATGGATTGATCAGTAGATAGATGGATTGATGATAGGTAGTTAGATCGATGGATGATAGGTAGATGGACAGATGAATGATCGATAGATGGATGGATTGAAGATAGGAAGATAGATGACTATAATTGTATTTTCTTTAACCCCCCAATATACTATTATTACATGTATAATTTTGATTTATTTATACATAGCATGAGTCCCTCAGCTGCTCTAATTAGCTGAAGTCCTGAGCAACAACCAATAGGAGAGCAAGAGACAATGATGGAATGAGTGGGACTGTTAGCTCTGAACATACTACTGACAACAAACAGAAGGACTAGGCTGAAGGCAGGAGCCGGCCCGAAGCCAGCATTAGTAGGGGTGCAGTGTTATTTTGATGGGTCCCTCTCTCTCTCATGATGCTGCAGGTGTAATAACAAGACCCAGGAGTGTAACAGCTACCAGATCATCGTGGAGAGAGACGCGGAACTGAAGGTGCCCACCGTCCAAACGCTGATGGAAAGGTCGTTCAGCTCCTTAGGAGACCTCAAATTTGACCAGGTGATGTCACCTCCTCGTGTGTCACCTGACTGTAAAGAATCAATATGTGATGGTCATTGGCATAGCAATATAAACACTATAAATATAGGACAGGTGTCACTGTGCAGGGTAAAGGACAAATAGGATGGGACATAAATCTGTTCTGTCAATGTGGCATGTTGTCACCCTGCGGTAGAAGACACACGCTCCATTGGCCATAAGTCCTTTGTGTCTGTGTCACTGTCACCCTGAGAAGGAAGGGTCAGCCTGCATAGGACATGTGTCCCTTCTCGGTCACATTGCGATGGGAAGGAAAGATTTGATAGGTCAGACATCCCTTCTGTCCCTATCACCCCACTGTGGAAGGTACTGCCCCGATAACTCTTCTCTTGAACCAAACAAAACATATATATATATATATATATATATATATATATATATATATATATATATACACATATATACATACACACATATATACACACATATATATATATATAATATACACATATATATATATATATACATATATATATATATATATACACATATATATATATATACACACATATATATATATACACACATATATATATATACACATATATATATATATATATATTGAAGCTGTGTGTAGAATTAGAACCATGAAGTCAGTACTGCCTCCTCTGTGATTATGGGGTGAGACCTCGCTCATGTACGCCCCGTTCCTTGCAGGCACCCTTCTGCCTCATCCTTCAGATGCCGCGATTCGGGAAGAAATTTAAGATGTTCCCCTTCATCTTCCCCTCCCTGGAACTGGACGTCACCAACATGCTGTATACAAGTAATTATCCTGCGGTGTTACTGATCCCAGAATTATTAGGACCCTTTTACTTATAGGGGAACCCACACTTACGGCATTCATGGAAGCCAAGATCAGTTCACCCTGATTCCCCGGACTCTTTTTGATGAGATACCCCATTATTATGTATGTTGATCTCTTTTGTGATAAGTCTGTCTGTAAACTGTTTTACGTTGATAGATACCATCTCCTTTTACTATTTTGTTTGGCTAACGATGACAGCATAATTAGTTGTAAGAAATGAATGCTTGGGATGGGTATCTGACAACCTTACAGGAAATCCCAAGGAGCCAGTGCGATAAATGATAAGGAGATGATTCAGATGTGTTCAGACTTGCGTTCCCAGGGGCTTGCTTGGAAAATCCAACCACAGCCATCCCCGGCTGTGGTGAAGCTAGCCACGGGCAGCCTGGTTCACCAACATTCGTCTGCTACCTTTCCCGGAGACGTGGGACAATGTAGGCTTGGCCAAATGGTCCAAGCCTGCAGATGCTTCGCTTGTGTTTTCTGTAATCCTCTGAATGCCGTGTGTCTGCAGGGAGCAGGTTTTGCTGTATCTGCGGTGGGCCCGCTGACTATGAGTGCCCCCACTGCCTGGCAGACCCTCTCACCACAGACGGGAACATTCGCCAGTTCTGCCAGGTCTGCGAGCGACAGGTAACCAGAGTTTCAGATTACTAACACCTTAACCACTCTCCCCAGTGCAACACATACACTGTATGTCCCTCTTGTAGCAGAGTGAGCCTGTGGGGTACAGTGTTGACCATTTCCAAAGAGCAAAGGATTCTGGGAGTTATCTTCTCCAATGACCTACTATGCTCATAGAATTTTATGCTCACGTTAGCGTGACCAGCAGGGAAGGGCTGAAGGCTGTGACCTCACGCGCTCTGTCCCTATGCCCCAAGGTTCATTCTCACGAGCAGACGAAGGACCACAGCCCTCGGAAGATGGAGACACAGAGTGACGGCTCCCTCCCACCACAAAGGCTAAAGCTCCTGGCCGTGCTCTGCATCAAGACCAGCCACTTCATATCGTTCGTTAAGTACGGGCCAGGGAAGCACTCCTGGGTCTTCTTCGACAGCATGGCGGGCAGATTAGGTACGGACAACGTGTCTCCTGGTCTGAAAGGACAGCTCGGTGGTAATGTCACTGCCTTGGGGGTAAATCCAGTCTAAATCGCAGTGTTAGCTCTGCTTGGGTCTTTGGGCATAGTACTTTATCGCCCTGTGCCACAGGTAGCAAAATAATAGGCTCTGTGGAGCACAGACTTGTGCCAGCAACATTCTATATACAGGACGAGGCTGGGGGGGCTGCGGAAATCCAATGGAGGCTTTAAAGCATCAAACCCTCCCCTCCCCTTCAGAAGTCTATAGGATTTTCACTCATAATGGCAGTAGCTTGTCCCGGAGCATGTCCTGTATGTGTGTCAGTCTGGTGTGTGTGTGCGATATTTCTTCATACTTACTTCCTCCCTGATAAACGTTCCCATGGGTCAATGGAAGCTGCAGAAATCTCCTTCCCCCTACCCCTTCCCCCCCCAAAAAAAATCTGTCTGTTACAGGAACCCACCACCCATCTGTTTCTGTAATTAACATCCCCTCGTGTTTCCATCGCAGGTAACGAGATCGGGACGAATGTCCCCGTGGTCCAAACCTGCCCGCAGCTGGGAGACTACCTGTCAATGTCCGAAGAACAGTTCTCCGGTGTGGACTTCACAAAGATGGACGCCTTGTGCAAGAGGTTCTTCTCCGACATTTACATGTGTGTCTACCAGTACCCAGAACACAGCATGAGGCAGGGGTGACGGACAATCGCTCTACTGGGCTGTTGGTTAAGGACATACTCTTTGGACAACCATGGTCCGTCATGGAGTTTAATCCATGTTGCGTGCTCCACTGGCTGCACATCTTCCTTGGAAGTTCATGGACGACCTGGAAGATGAACCATGGAAGATCTTCAACACTTCGGAGAAGAAAGCTCACCTCTATTGTCAAGGAAAGACACACTTCAGTTAAAAACCTCCAGACCGGACAAATCTCACCGATTTGGAGTCAGTCTCACGGATTTTTAGCATCAGCTTCTCACAGGCCTAAATGGTTCTTTCACTGATAGAAATCAATACTTAAAATGAACCTCCTCCAACTCTTGCTGATCTCGTTCCTTAGAAGTTCACATTTCTGCATCCTGGTTTCAAGATAAAGTGATTTAAGACGCTGTGATATTTAGGTGGACCAGGCAGCAATAATCGCCAGCTTACGTCTTTGACCACTATCTCAATCACAAAACCTCTTCTTGACGAGGTCCGTCAGGGGCACCTGCTCGTTTTCTAGGTCATGGGGTTGACCACTGTGATGGAGCCGCATGCCCTGTCGAAACGGAAGTAAGGCTCCCATTCGGACGCCAGTGATAACACGTGACTGGAGCGGTCACATGACCCGGAAGTGGCTGATGTAACCCCTGGCCCTCTAAAGATTAAATCTTCGTTCTTACATTGGGTGCAGATCTATCAGATCAAGGGTTTACCACCAACCTCCAACCTGATGCATTCAACACAGAGGGATAACTGCTCAAAATGGGACACAACTCCTCCCATCGCCACTTCCTAAAACACTTGAAGTCAGCAGGAGTTTGCATGGGATGGTGCCCCGATCGGCACTATTGCACTTGAATGAATCAACCCCACTGACTCAAGCACCCAACCTGTTTCCTATAATTTCGTATAAATCTTGTAATTTTGCATTTCATGTTCCTTTTTTAGGTTTAATGTACATTTCTCCATGACGCATCGATCCCCCCCAAGCATCAACCTTTTGCTCGTCCCCCAAAATTCCTTGTCTTGTGCCCAATCAGCTCTGCCGTAATTCATCTATTAGACCAGGGGTGGCCAACTCCAGTCATCAAAGGCCACCAACAGGTCAGGTTAAGGATATCCCTGCTTCAGCACAGGAGGCTCAATCTGTGGCTCCGTGGAAGACGCAGGGATATCCTATTAAGCTAACCTGTTGGTGGCCCTTGAGGACTGGCATTGGCCACCCCCGTATTAGACCCTATTTTGTAGGGCTCCGTCTCGCACATAGAAAAGAACCAAGACTAGGGGTGGGAGATGGATGGAGAACATCATTGTGGGGTGGATATCTTTGCATGACCGGTTTCACGCCCGCACTCGCAGAGGTTAACATGCAATACAAAAAGGGAGAGGTGAGATAAATAGATCTTTAATCCCTGCTCCAAACCTCTGCATGGTCACCACACCGGTTTCCCGAGTATTGGGTGACCAGCTGGGAAGGACTCCTAATTTTATATAATCACCATGAAGGGGAGTAGTAAATCAGACTGCCCCGTAACCTCTCGCCCGCGCTTTGGCAAGAACCGGCTCGACCGTAATCGACTCCCCACTGGAAGATCTTGGCAGGATGGAGGTGCCAACGTTGTGCTGCCTCGCCCAGATTTATGAGCCGGCTCAACCCAGACGTACATGGTTTTGCTTTGTTGTTGTCCTCCGTTAAAACCTTGGTTCCGTAATAATAACCCCTTTGAGTGCCAGAGGGGCCGTGGTACCAGAAGTGTGGCCCCTCCGGCCACGGGGGACCGTGTTGGCCATTTTGGAGGAAACTAAACAGGACGGCTCATCCTCTCCCCGGGTTAGATCGCGTCTTACGCTCGATGGGTCGCGATCCAACCCGGAACACAAGCCCTTTGAGCAGGACGTGGTCACCAAACCACGTAATCACCAAGTCATGGGGCCCCGCCACCTGTGTGTCTACCACCATGCTGTAGCGACTTCACCCTGGGGCACTCAAAGGGTTAAAAAGGAGCAATACCCCCATACAAGAACCGGGAAGTCCTCCAGAGCAGAACGGCACTATTTCCTGCTCCGGGGACCCCCTCGCTACCAGAGATACTTACGGGTGAAGTTAACGGTGTAACTGCCTGGTTAATTATTTTTTTTTTTAAAGGGGAATTTAAAATGGCCGTCCAGTAGGAAGCCGCAACCGATGTTACAGCTTCCCACGGGCCGAGATTTGGCAGGCATTTTGCTACCCGTGGGAGATTTAAACCCAGTAACTTCACCGATAAGCATCTCCGGAACTAGGGAGGGGGTCCCACCCTGTAAAGGGAGGGGGTCCCACCCTGTAAAGGGAGGGGGTCCCACCCTGTAAAAGAAATAAATAAAAACACTCCGTAAACAGAGCAGCGGGAGAGATTTGTGACATTCACATTTGCCCAGTGCAAAGCAGCGGGTAGTTTAGAGGGAAATAACTCATTTATTCATGAAACAGATGTAACCACACTAAAAGCCAAGATTTGTCTGCTTTGGCTTCTTTTCATCGGGGGTCTCTGAATGGGGGGGGGGCGGGCGCTTGTCATTTAGGTGTTTACCCCGCCTCTCGCCCACCCTGTCAGAGCCAATGAAGCTAAGGAGGGAGGAGAGAGGGGTCTTTGCCTGTGAAAATTCTGCTCATCACAGGTATATCACATAGAGGGAATCAACCCCCCCCCCCCCCCCCTAGGTCTCGGCCCACGATGTTTGCAAACGTCATTTAGAAAGGGATTTGCCATCCTTCTAGATGCCAGATTTTTGTAACAAAGCAGACAACCACTTGCATTATAAAAGTATCTGCCCTTGCTCCATTTAGCTCAGGGGTGGGGCATTTTCAGTCCTCAAGGGCCACCAACAGGTCAGGTACTCAGGATATCCCTGCTTCAGCACAGGTGGCTCATTCTTTGACCGAGCCGCCTGTGCTGATGCAGGGATATCCCCAATACCTGCACTGTTGGTGGCCCTTGCGGACTGGTGCTGGGCCACCCCAGGTCTAGTCATTCTCACTGAGCCACCTGTGCTGAAGCAGGGGTATCCCGAGAACCTGACCTGTAGGTGGCCCCCTTGAAGACCGAAGTTGGCCGCCTCTCTTCTTTAGGTCTTCGTTTGCTCCCAAATAACCACCTGTTTAATTTGACATCAATGCCTCCTCCTCGAGTGAGGAAACAAAGAGTTTGTGACCGTTATATGTGCTAAAACCGGGAAGTATTTAGAAGTAGGAATATCTTCCTTGTTTTAACATGCCGGCAATGATAAAACCTCCTGGGAGGGTTCTTACCATCTTCAAAATGTGGGTAACCGGTGCACCAAAATGTATAAGTCCCAATAATATTGTAATAATTCTTCCGTAGGGAACACTCCTATATGATGGTGAGCAATGACAACATACCCTAATAGGGCAAGGGACTAGTACCTAGTGCTAACCAGCACAATGAACAGTACAAAGATTGTCCCAACCATAATGACTAGGCATAGTATGTAAAAAACACTCACTTTTAGTTCCAGAGGAGCAGTCCCATCAGGTATCCTAAACAGCGTGCAATCCACCAAGCAGGGAAAGTAGAACAGGTGGAAAAAAAAGGCAGTGCACTGCCTGCAATAAATGGAGGAGGCTAATGGTAGCAAAAAAAAACTTTTAATGAATAAAAGGATCAAAACATCACCCCTGGAACATCCAGAACGTGAGCGTGCACTGCCTTTTTTCACCTGTTCTTCTTACCATCTTCATCTGTCCCGGTGAGAAGACGGCTCGTCCTTGCAAAGTTATTATGGCATTGGTCATGCCAGGCGGTGACCCCCGTGAGGTGCCGATACTTTTACACACCACTAAGCCCAAGGAAATATATCCTGCGCTACCCATTTCCTTTCCCAGAACAAGGAACCGATGCGGCTAAACTTGTTTTTTGTCCGATGGGGTCATTCAATTATAAGACTCTGGAGCTGAACACCGTTAATTTCAGCTCCGGGGAACCCCCTGCTTCCGGGGATGCAGACCATCCGTAGGGGGATGCCGGTAGCCGCTTGGCTAGCAGGGGTTCACGTAATGGCGGAGTTTCAGAGCTCCCGCGCCCTCCGGGCCAATAGGAAGCCGTGACATCATCCGGCGCGGCTCCCTATTGGCCCGCGTGATGCAGGAGCTTTAAACTCGCAGGAGATACCGGCGCCCCCTTCGGAGGTAAGTATCTCAGGAAGCAGGGGGTCCCCCCAGAGCTGAAATTAATTCGGTTCAACTCCGGAGACCCCCTGCTTCAAACCAAAGTGCGTTATAATTTTTTATTTTTTTTTAAAGTACGAATTGCTCCTCTAATCTTTTTCAGAGCACATGAAACAGGGGGACCCCCATAGCCAAATCATTTTAAGCCCTTCCAATCCCGCTAGCCAACAGGAAGCCGCAACTCCCCCCCCCCCCAACAGGAAGCTGCAACGTCATCCATTGCGGCTTCTTATTGGACGGCAATTTAAATCCCAGTGAAAAAAAACGGAGTAACACCAGGAACGTCACCAAAGAACATCTGGGAAAGCGGGGGAGGGGAATCTCTGGAGATGAAAATATGGTGGGGGGGGGCGGGGGGGTACAGGGGACGGTGGCTTTAAGATCAAGATGACACATTCTCGGCCGTCATTCGGCTAGCGACAGGGTTTTAATAATTAGATCAACATTGTTGAATAAATCAGATCTTTAATTATCATAAAACACATTCAAACCAAGTTCTTAAATACCAAGTCTTCTTTCAATACTGTTGAACTTGAAGTGGGAGAGAACATGGAAGGGGGAGGGGGGGGGGGGTCTGGGTGTTTTTTTGTTGATTTGCTGGCAGAGGCGCCAGGAGTCACCTGGCAGTAAAGGGTTAAAAGAGCAGGGGGTGTTGCACAGCAGAAAACGTCCGAGACCGTCGCCGTTACAAACTGTAACCGAGCAAACTCATCCGGAGATCAACAACGGAGCGCTCCACCAATCCCCCTTCTTTCTGGAGGTCAAATCAAAGATGGCGGCGATGTCAATGGCTCCTCGTCCTCCTTAAGCCCAACGGACGACTCCTCGTTCCCGGCTGGGTCGTGGGACGGCATTACCGGAGGCAAAAGTTCTCGGCAGCTGGCTAATAACCTCATGTGTTTCGGGGCGCCGCTTTGAGAGGTGCGCGGAGGAAGACATCGACTGGTGATTCAAGACGGGCCGTCGCTCAATGGACAGACGCGGGGGCCACTTAACCCTTCAGCTGCTGCAGAGCAGCGCCTTGCGGGCCCCCTCCGGCAGAGACAGGGTTAATAGCCAAGCCGCTGATCGGCTAACCAGCATTTTGCTGGCTGGAAACCGCGAGGCCTCACACACCCGCAATTAAAAGTCCCTTCAACTCGTATAAAATAGTAAGATGGCAAAGTATTAGACCGGGGGCTTCCGTTGGCTCGTCATCTGATCCTGTGCGGAACGTAATGCTTTTTAATTTCTTTTACAAACCCCCCATAAAGTTCTCTGTGGCCTCTAGTTTTTAAAAAAAAAAAAAAATTATAAGATGTTTCCCGGAAACGCCCAAAGAAAACAAACAAAAAAAAACTGATGAAACTGGTGTGGCAGAGGCCAGGGTAAAAAAATATCGTCACTCGAAGTGAATCGCGGTGTAGAAAATGACCCAGACCACCTGGAAGGGGGAAAGGAAGATGGCGTTAGCGGTGAGGAAGGTGAAGCTTCCCTTTGCATGCTTATTTAAGGATGTCTTCTCACTGTCGGTTGCGGGTTAACCCCCCCCCCCCCCCAAACTCATCCGTCATCATTCTTGGGAAATAAAGGCGCCTGAAAGAGGTTATCCGCCCGCTGAGAATGTTGGGCGACAAAGCGCTCAGGATAAGAGCGTTAAGCAGAGAATTAAAACAGCAGCGCCACCATGTGGCCATTCAACAGCAGGTTTTGTCCCTTTAAAATAAACAAACCCTCCAATTTCACTATAAACCACTCCATTTAACCCATATAATGCCTCCTATTACCCCATATAACTCCTGCCCATAACACCTCCTATTACCCCATATAACCCTCCCTATAACCCCTCCTATTACCCCATATAACCCCTCCCCATAACCCCATATAACCCCTCCTAATAACACCTCCTTTTACCCCATATAACCGCTCCCTATAACTCCCCCTATTACCCCATATAACCGCTCCCTATAACTCCTCCTATTACCCCATATAACCGCTCCCTATAACTCCCCCCATTACCCCATATAACCGCTCCCTATAACTCCCCCCATTACCCCATATAACCGCTCCCAATAACTCCTCCTATTACCCCATATAACCCCTCCCCATAACACCTATTACCCCATATAACCGCTCCCTATAAGTCCCCCTATTACCCCATATAACCACGATATATAACTCCCCCTATTACCCCATATAACCGCTCCCTATAACTCCTCCTAATACCCCACATAACCCCATCTAATACCTCATATAACCGCTCCCTGTAACCCCTTACTATTCACACTCCAGATCACAAGCACGACGCACATCTACACTAGGAGACGTGGGGTAAAAAAAACTGCCCAGCGAATCATATTGCTCCAAAACTGCCCTGACAACGGGACAAAAAGATGCCAGCGTTCAACAGCACTCAGTCACGGTCTCAAGGGCAAAGTCCCCCCACGGACCCCTTTGCAGCCTGGCTCCCGCCAGCTACGCGCGCTTCACATTATCTGAGCGAATGGTAAATTTCAGATTATACTTTAGGGAGGTCTGGCTTCCCCCCCCCCCCAACCCCAACGACTGCGGGAAGAAATGGAAGGAGCGGTTACCAGGAATAGCGCAAACGACGTCATAAAGCCTTCCTTCGTTAGCTCCCACGTCCCGCCGTACTCCTCGTCGTCTATCTGCTGGAAGCTGCTGAAGTATAGGTAGAGCAGGCCGGCGTTGATCAGGCAAAAACTGCGGCGGGGAAAGAAATGAAAAATTCATCTGGGGAACGGGAGGGAGTCAGCCCCATTACTGCCACGCACGGGGCTACCTTCTCCTCTTACTGGAATAACAGGGATACGCTCGGTTACATGCCTGTTACTTTATAGAGGCAATCCAAGCAGCACTTAGTGTATATATATATTTCTTTATTTTAATATACGCAGCCTTTGATTACATTTATTGGAAACTAATTACCTATGCTGCCGATCGATTGGTTCTCCTGTGATCGCTCAGCAAAGATCCGGTTTCCCAGGGTTCACTAAATGGCCGCCTTACAGTTTCAAATCAATCCTTCAGTCAGTGTAACTCAGCAGCTACAATGCAGTCTCATGATACTAAAGTAACATCATCTACTGTTACAGTTTGCAGCTCTAACTGCTGGGAACATTGGCAACAAATTATTCCAAACAGGAAAGTGTTGCCAAGATCTTGCACTGCCGATTTCCTCTGGCTGCTCCCTTTGCGAGCGCTTGCACAGCCAGAGTCCCGCCTCCCCCCTGCCCCTTATCTTTATTGGCTCTCTGATAAGGACAGGGCGAGATTAGGGGGAAAGGAAACACTTGATTGACAAACTTTCCCCAGTCAGTTGTCCCGTAGAAAATAAAGTGCCTGACAATGTGGGGGTTTGCCTTTAATAGAAGCAAATACTGCATATTAGAAGAGTCTACTTTAACAGAAAAAAACACGTTATACCTCCAGATCGGGGGTGCACAAAGTTTTGACCCTGCGCTCCCCCTGCCTGCTCACCTCCCGGCTCACACCCTCTCCTGCTCGGCTCCGGCATCAAATGACGTAGCGGGGTCATGGGACATGTTGCCATGGCAACGTGACGTCACGTGGCCCCGCTGTCTCCTTTCATGCTGTTTACCATGGCGACGCGTCGCCGAAGATCAGGTAGGAGAAGCTGCAGAGGCCTCGCGCGGTTCCTCCCCCCCCCAAACGACTTTGGGGGGGCGCGGGGCCTCTGCAGCCCCCCCCCCCCCCCCCCCCCAAAAAATTCCCCCCCCCCCCCCCCCCCCTGCTCTAAATAAAATATTATCAAGTACCAGAAATAATATTCTACTTGTTACCGCGCTAGTCAAGCGCAAACCTGGAATTCCGCAAGCCGGGGGCCAGGTCTCAGATGACTTACACAGCTATTCCCACAAAGCCCTTGAGAGGGACGACACCCCAGATCACCCCCAAGATGATAGCCAGGATCTGCCGGATCCAGTAGATCACATCTAGAAACTCATCCTGCAGGGGGAGTAGACAGATTGCAAGAGGGCGGTTATTTGTTTGTGTGCAACGAACACGCGAGCATCTGCTGAATGTTTACATAGCGCCGATTGCAAGCTCTTCGGAGAGGGGAGGCCTCCCCTACTAAAAATACTTTTTGTTGCTGAAGCAAAAAAAAAAAGGGAGAGATGGCATTCCCAGGGTACACTCTGCTGCAGTCACAGCTGTCCCCTGGCAAGACGAATGTGCAGGGTCAGCCTTCTCTGGCTTAAACACTGATCTGTGCTAAGTAGCGCTTGTAAAGCTCCGCCCTTTAGGGAAACCCTGGTTTCAGTACGCGGACGTCATAGGATGAAAGAGTGGCATCAATAAAGCTCAGAACCCCAGCCCACTCGTCATCTTGTGCCCACTCTCTTGTCTCCACCGTAGATTGCAAGCTCTTTGGGGCAGTGACCTCCAGACCTAGTGTGGTAATGAATGTAAATGGAGGTTAACCTGCTTGTTATCATTGTACTGCGCTATGGAACATGGTGCCACAAAAAATGAGGAGTTCTATGTCCTAACCCTATGAATGTCTGGGGTGGAGGCGTTATAGTGAATTGCGCTGCCTGGAGTTTAACTCGTTGGAAAGGCTGATGTTCTAGTTGCGCAAAGGGAAAATAAAAACGTTCTGTCTTTGGATAATACTGCCAATTAAAATGAATCCTTCCAGGACTGGAGGGGCCTGAAGTGCACAGACTGCCACATGTACAAAATGAGGCTGCTCCCCTCTGTATACAGACACCACCTTCCAAGCAGCTGCTCTCTCCCTTCTATGCAGACAGGTCCCTCCGCTTACCCTCTAAACAGGGACAGACTTACACTATGACATACTATTCTCAAAATATATATGCATGTAAATATACACACGTCTTGTTAACTGTGATGTACGCACATGTATAAACACACACACACACACACACACACACACACACACACACACACACACACCTCTTTACAAATATATACTACTCTATATACACACACTATAAATATATATAGATATATAGAGATGTGTATAAAGAGGTGTGTGTATATATGTATAGAGGTGTGTATATATGTACACACAAATATAGAGAGGTGTGTATATGTAGAGACGTGTGTGTATACACACACAAATTTACATACACACAGATAGGTGTATTGTGTGGAGAGGAGTGTGTGTATAAATAGATATATAGGGAGGGGTGTGTATTAATAGATATATAGGGAGGGGTGTGTATAAATAGATATATAGGGGTGTGTGTATAAATAGATGTAATGAGTGATGTGTATAAATAGAGAGGCGTGTATATAAATAAATATATAAAGAGGTGTGTACAGTATATACAGGTGTGTATGGAGGTGTTTGGAGAGAGGGGTGTATATATAAATATAAAGGTATATAATATAGATTATATGAGAAAGGTGTGTATATACACAGCGAGATGTGTATATAGAGAGAAAGATGTATACACAGATTTATATAACTAGGATCTATAGAGAAGTGTATATACAAACACATTTATATAAATAGATCTATAGAGAGGTGGGGGGGTGGACAGAGAGTATGTATATATACACACACGCGTATCTGTAAATGTATATAGCAAGGAATTCTGGGAAATTACATGCGAATGAGCACACAATGTGTCATCTTTTGCCTGGAATATCCATACACATGGAGCCCCATGTGTATGGATATTACAGGCAAAAGGTGTCACATTGTGTACTCATTTGCATGTAATTTCCCAGAATCCCTTGCTGCAGTACGAGCAGAGCACTGAATGTTAGGTGATAATGGTTGAAAGGCAGGGGTGCAGACCTGTCTAAGACATGTGAATGTGCTCACAAGTGACATTCTTTATTGACTATATGCTAACGGTGGAGGTTTTTGTTGACACACACACACACACACACACACACACACACACGATACCATTCTCACGAAATCAGCAGTCAGGTAAGTCAAATAAATGGGTTTGTAATGAACAAGGCACAAAACTCCAACATTACGGTCCTTATATGGGACCTTCCTGGTGGTTTATTTGATTTACACACATTCCCAGCTAGGTCAAACTCCTACACCCACATCATTGCGTGGCAAATGTGTACAACAAAAGACAGAGTTGCCCAATGCTACATCAAATTGGCAAAACATATATGGTAATAAGTATAAAGTTTAAATACTTCAATAATAATAGTAATTACTTGGTTATTTAGTTAAGCCCTTTGGCCAAAGCGTCGTAAGCCTGCATACCACGTCAAGGTAAACCAAATTAATGCAGGTCCTACCACTAAAACTGTGAACCCTTCCTTTTACCTCTGTATGAGGGGAAGCAACTACAGTGAGTCTTGTCCATTCAGCAAAATGCCAGAACCTCCCAAGTTAAAAAGGTGTGGGAGGGGTGATCTCTAGGGGGAGGTGCCACCTACCTCCATTTAACTGTTACCAGTCAGAAATGTATTTTGTCAATTTGATGTAGCATTGGGCACATCAGTCTTTTGGTTTATTTGATTTACCTGAGTGCTGTCTACCGATTTCGTGTGAACGGCATCGTACATTTGTTTATTCTTTATGGGGCATACACCAACTTTTATTTAACTGCTACTGGAGTGCCAGCTGCTACTTCACACACGTACGCACACGTACACACACACACACACACACACACACACACACACACACACACACACACACACACACACACACACACACACACACACACACACACACGTTATGGTGGGTAAAAATAATGACAAAAATCCTCCACAGTGAAGCATATAGCAAATGGAAATAGAGAGGGGTAAGTATAAATATCTAATTAGATTGTAAGCTCCTTGGAGCAGGGACTCCTCATCCAAAATGTTACTTTTATGTCTGAAGCACTTATTCCCATGATCTGTTATTTACGATTGTCGCGTGTACTACTAATGTGAAGCGCTATGTACACTTTATTTATTTATAAAATGTTTTACCAGTAAGTAATACATTGTGAGTTACCTCTCGTTTTCAAGTATGTCCTGGACATAGTTAATGACAAATAATACATGGTTAAAAATACAGTTACATAAATGAACAGGGTATACATTATATACAATACATTGCATGCACAGTTAGAGAAGATGTATATTATAGGCTTATGTAACAGTTACAGACCAGATTAAAATGTGAGACAGCCTTAGTTTTGAAAGAACTTAAACTGGTGCTGGATGCGAGAGTCTCCGGTAGGTTGTTCCAGTTTTGGGGTGCACAGTAAGAGAAGGAGGAGCGGCCGAATACTTTGTTGAGCCTTGGGACCATGAACAGTCTTTTGGAGTCTGATCTCAGATAAGTGCTGCATGTGGTAGGGGTGAGGAGCTCATTCAGATAGATGGGTAGCTTGCCCAGAAAGTATTTAAAGGCAAGACAGGAAAGGTGAACTTTGCGCCTAGACTCGAGTGATGACCAATCTAGTTCTTTGAACATTTCGCAGTGATGTGTGTTGTAGTTGCATTGGAGAACGAAACGACAAATTGAATTGTAGAGGGTGTCAAGTTTGCTAAGGTGGGTTTGGGGTGCCAAGCCATATACTATATCTCCATAGTCTATAATTGGCATAAGCATCTGCTGTGCGATACGCTTTCTGACCAGCAGGCTTGGGGAGGATTTGTTCCTGTAAAGTACACCTAGTTTGGCATAGGTTTTGGATGTCAGGGTATCAATGTGCATTCCGAATGTTAAGTGGGAGTCAAACCATATGCGCAGGTATTAAAAATTAGTAACAGGTGTGAGGGTGGTTTTAGTGTTGGTTCTGATCTGGAGCTCAGTCACTGGAAGCTTTAAAAAATGAGTCTTGGTCCCAAATACCATTGTTACAGTCTTGTCAGTGTTAAAAAAAACAGTTTGTTTTGGGAAATCCAGTTTGAGTCTCAAAGTCAGACTGAAGTATGTGTTGAAGGCCGGAGAGGCTATGGCTGTGTGCATATAGGATTGTGTCATCTGCATACATGTGTATTGAGGCTTCCTTACAAGCTGTGGGAAGATTATTGATTAACACTGAGAAGAGTAGGGGCCCCAGAACAGAGCCTTGCGGGACACCACAGGTGATATCCAGGGGGTTGGAGTTAGAGCCTGAGATGCACAGGACAGACTAATGGCACTATATAAATAAAGACATACATACGGGGGGATATATATATATATATATATATATATAGTAGGGGAACATTAAATACAATATATAGATAGGAGAGGTCTGTATGTAATTATATATATATATATGAATGATAGCTGCACCTTGTCCTCCCAGGCAGTGTGTGTGTGTATATATGTATGTATGTATGTATATGTATATATGAGAATATAGCTGCACCTTGTCCTCCCAGGCCGCGTCCCCGCGCAGCGCTTTGCTCCAGGGCCCCAGCTTCCCCTGCGCCGCTCCGTTACACGCGGCCGGCTCCTCTCTCCGCCTCGCGCTGCTCATTCTCCGGGAGTGACAGGCTGCGGATACCGGGGACAGCAAGATGACGGCTCCTCAGCCACACGCCGGAAGTGACCTCACGTCGTGCCGGAAGCGGCGCAGCCTCCCACACGTCACACTGAGAGAGACCTCGCGCTGCTGCAATCTTTTTTTTTTTTTTTTTTACATCATAAACTTTATTAAAACAAAACAAAGACAAAGAACAGTAAGAACGTGACTGGCCACAGACGTTTTGTAACAATGCAACAAATCAATGTTTGTTGTAAGTTTTTCTAAAGCAGTTTTATTATTAGTAGTAGTGTTGTTGTTATTATTATTAGTATTCTTATTATTATTATTAGTAGTAGTATTATTATAATTAGTAGTAGTCGTAGAAATATTAGTATTATTAGTAGTATTATTAGTAGTAGTACTAGTAGTATTATTATTATTATTATTATTATTAGTAGTAGCATTATTAGTATTATTATTAGTATTATTAGTAGTAGTATTATTATTATTATTAGTAGTAGTAGTAGTAGCATTATTAGTATTATTAGTAGTATTATTAGTAGTAGTAGTAGTACTAGTATTATTATTAGTAGTAGTAGAAGTAGTGGGATTATTAGTATTATTATTAGTATTATTAGTAGTAGTAGTACTAGTATTATTATTTTTGATGTGATCCATGACCTCTTGGATGCAAATTTGGATAATAAGGCTGCGGCCAGGGTGGGAGCGTGCGCGCTGGTGCTCAAGCGCCGTGACGTCATGTGCTCTGCTTGGCCGTGCGATTTCTGTCCAGCTAGTTGCACGCGTGTGAGGGCGTGTCGGGGGACGCGGCCATGACGTCATGGAGCTGGTTCTCCCTCCTTGGGCGAGCCGCTCACGTGACGCGCCAAAACAAATTTACTTGTCTCTGCAAGCAGCTGAGCGCCGTGCGCTCACGCTGGCCACACACATTGTAGCAATGTGTTTCATCACGGCGAGTGCGAGCGCGCCCGCTCAACGTCACCCTGGCTGCAGCCTAAGGCCGCGGACGACGTCGCGACGTGAGCGCACGATCGGGACATTCTCATGTTAGAGAGTGAGCTATAGCATGCTAAATGCTCCTCCTGGCGGCCAAGTTGCATGTTGACGCTGCGACATTTTGCCAAGACAAGTGAAATTGTCTTTAAGGCTGCAATAGCGTGACATCAGCGTCACATGAGCTGGTTTAGCCAACGATTGGGGCAAGTAACGAACAACGTAAGGCAGGGGTGCGCAAATTTCTTAAGCTGCACCCCCCTGCCCGTGAGCCGCAGCACTCACGCCCCTTCTCCAAAGACTCTGCGTCAAATGACATTGCGTGTCATGTGACGTCACATGACCCTGCCGCGTCATGTGATGCGCTTTGCCATGGCGGCGCTTCGCCGAAGACCTGGCAGAGAACAGGTAAGGGAGTTATTGTCTCAAGATGTAAGGGAAGGGCAGGTTCAATATGCAAATAAAAAAATAAATGGAACACAGTGCAAATAAAGTTTATAGCAGTGATGTGTTCTAAACACTTGGTCAAATGGAGACTAACGTGGTATCAATCTAGATAAGGCGTTTCAGAGATCAGTGGCAGTGGGCTTGATTTGATGTGAAATGCAGGAACTTCAATCCAATATGGTAGCATACGGTGTCACTCAGGGAAATTCACCTGATGACACCATATGCTACCATATTGGATTGAAGTTCCCTGCAATTTCACACATCAGAGTCAAGCCCACTGCCACTGATCTCTGAAACGCCTTATCTAGATTGATACCACGTAAGTCTCCATTTGACCAAGTATTTAGAACACATCACTGCTATAAACTTTATTTGCACTGTGTTCTATTTATTTTTTATTTGCATATTGAACCTGCGCTCCCCTACACCTTGGGGAAATCAACGTTTGAAGTGGATCCGACAGACCACCCACTTAAAGGGTTTTGAGCTGCAATTTTCATTCCTTGTTTCACAGAATTTTAGTCACTATATGATTACGCATTTTGCACCTGATTCTAAGTTTATATGATATATTCACTAATTGACGGCACTATCATATGCGCTTTATCACTGTGCCGACCTTTTGCACTCTGTTGCATTTTTGTTTTCTCACTTCACTCAAGGGAGTTATTGGCCTCACACCTCCCCCGGCACTTAATTTAAATGCCGTGGGGAAGAGTGCAGGGCCTCTGTAACCGCTGCGCCCCCCTTAGAAGTTCTCGCGCTCCCCCAGTTTGTACACTGACGTAAGGCACAGGGAGACACTGCCCTGAAGAGCTTGCAATCTAAGTGGTATATTGGGAGGCGTACAGAGACCGTGGAGTAAAAGTGCATTTGTTGAAAAGGCGTGTGGCCGTACATCATTTAATGAGATGCTTCTTGAAAAGGTCCAATTTTAGTTGGGAAATAAAAATGGAAGGACAGATAGCGTTGCCATGTGTCTGGTGTTGAACCGAACTGTCCTGTATTTGGACACTCTGTCCAGGAAAAAATGAGAGGTAACACTGGACATATATGTGTATACCGGTATTACCTCTCTGGACGTGTGTGTGTATACCGGTATTACCTCTCTGGGAGTGTATGTGTATACCGGTATTACCTCTCTGGGAGTGTGTGTGTATACCGGTATTACCTCTCTGGGCGTGTATTGTATACCGGGTTCTCTTTCTCTGGGCCGTGTATGTGTAATACCGGTATTACCGTCTCCTGTGACGTGTTTATTGTATACCCGTTATTACCTCTCTGTGGATGTAATGTGTATACCGCGTATTTACCATCTCTGGGAGTGGTTGTGTATACCGGTATTACCTCTCTGGGAGTGTGTGTGTATACCGGTATTAACCTCTCTCGGGCGTGGTGTATACCGGTATTACCTCTCTGGGCGTGTACGTGTATACCGGTATTACACCTCTCTGGACGTGTATGTGTATACCGGTATTACCTTCTCTGGGTGTATGTGTATACCGGTATTACTCCTGGACGTGTATGTGTATACCGGTATTCCCTCTCTGGGCGTGTATTGTATACCGGTATTACCTCTCTGGACGTGTATTGTGTATACCGGTTTACCTCTCTGAGGAGTGTGTGTGTATACCGGTATTACCTCTCTGGGCGTGTGTGTATACCGGTATTACCTCTCTGGGCGTGTACGTGTAACGTATTACCTCTCCTGGTCGGTACGTGTTACCTGGTATTACCTCTCCTGGCGTGTATGTGTATACCGGTATTACCTCTCTGGGCGTGTATGTGTTATACGGGTTACCTCTCTGGGCGTGTAGTGTATACCGGTATTACCTCTCTGGTCGTGTATTGTATACCGGTATTACCTCTCTGGGCTGTATGTGTATACCGGTATTACCGGGGGTACTGTGTTTTTAACCGGTATTACCTCTCTGGACTGTGTGTGTATACCGGTATTACCATCTCTGGGTGTGTGTGTATACCGGTATTACCTCTCTGGGATTGTGTGTATACCTGTATACCTCTCTGGGGGTATGTTATACCGTATTACTCTCTGGGCGTGTATGTGTATACCGTTATTACCTCTCTGGGCGTGTATGTGTATACCGGTATTACCTCTCTGGGCGTGTTATGTGTATACCGGTATTACCTCTGGCGTGTGTGATACCGGTATTCCCTATATTATACCGACCTCTCTGGGAGTGTGTGTGTATACCGGTATTACTCTCTGGGGGTGTGTGTGTATAACCGGTATTACCTCTCTGGGCGTGTATGTGTATACCGGTGTTACTTCTCTGGGCGTGTATGTGTATAACCGGTATTACCTCTCTGGGTGTATGTGTATACCCGTATTACCTCTCTGGGAGTGTATGTGTATACGGTATTACCTCTCTGGGAGTGTGTGTGTAATCCGGTATTACCTCTCTGGGAGTGTGTGTGTATACCGGTATTACCTCTCTGGGCGTGTACGGTATACCGTATTCCTCTCTGGCGTTGTACGTGTTACCGGTATTACCTCTCTGGGTGATGTGTATACCGGTTTACCTCTCTGGGAGTGTATGTGTATACCGGTATTACCTCCTCTGGACGTGTATGTGTATACCGGTATTACCTCTCTGGGCGTGTATGTGTTACGGTATTACCTCTCTGGACGTGTATTTGTATACCGTATTACCTCTCTGGGAGTGTATGTGTATACCGGTATTACTCTCTGGGCGTGTATGTGTAACCGGTATTCCTCTCTGGGACGTGTATGTGTTATACCGGTAATTACCTCTCTGGCGTGTATGTGTATACCGGTATTACCTCTCTGGGAGTGTATGTGTATACCGGTATTACCTCTCTGGACATAGTGACCTGACCGGCTTGGGGGCTGCGAGATTTCCCCGTGCAGGGCTGCTTCTGCGTAATGCAGCCAATCAGGAGGAGGTGTCAAGAGCCTGGGGGTGGGGCCAAGGAGAGTAGGAAACAGCTTGGAACCAAGAGGTGTGTCTGTGTCGAACGTGTCGCACATTTCACCATTGTGTCCAGTAATTTTAGAGAAGCGGCCTCGTAACCATAAGGACAATGAGCCTATCGAGTGGAAGAGAGGTCCGCAGGTAGTGAGAGAGGAGTGAGAAAGGTTTAAGATGGGAAAGGGCTGTCCAGGTAAAATGTGCAGATGAAATTGAGCACAATAAACATTGCTTTCAGTATTCAGTGGAGGTAACAAGACCACAAATCACATTGTTTCAAGTTAATCCAATGTTACAGACTAGAAGTGGCCAACTCCAGTCCTCAAAAGCCACCTTTTAATGATATACCTGCTTCAGCACAGGTTCTGCAGTCGTTGACTGAGACACCTGTGCTGAAGCAGGGATATCCTTAAAACCTGACCTTATGGTGGCCTTTGAGGATTGGAGTTGGCCACCCCTGGTGTAGATATATACGACTTATCAGAAAAGGCTAAAGGACCTTCATATGTTCAGCGTAAAGCCGCGTCCCCCCCCTTATTACACTGTGCTCCCGCTGCTAGAAAATATCAGCCCCCCAACCCCCTAATGAATAAATCTTATCGCTGACCCCCCAGACTGTCGCTAACAGACTGTGTGAGCGATCCCAGGCAGTGTAGTGTCCTGAGCTCGTGGGGGGAACACACGCTTAATAATCCCCCCAAACTGCCCCTCAGTGTGTGCAGGCTGCATGAGGGGTATCGCTGTCACTCACTGCGGGAGCTTCCAAAGTCACGCCCCACAATGCCTTGCTGCTGCAGATGCAAAGCATTGTGGGAAGCTTCTGCTGTAAGTGACAGCAATACCCCCTCCCCCCCACACTAAGGTGCAGTTTGGGGTCTCACTAAGTGCGCAGCCCCCGCACGGGCTCAAGACCCCGCTATACTGCCTGGGAGCCCCCAGTACTGATTATTTCAGGGGGGATCCTGTCAAACGCACCTCACGCGCCCCCTGTTGGGAATCGCTGGCGTAGGGTAGAGGGGGATGTGGTAGAAACTCCTTATATACAAAGGAGGGAAGCATGTTCCAGAGAAAGAGAAGAGCTAGAACAAGCTAATTTTTGTTCACTTATGTAATGACAAATAAAGTTTATTTAAAAGAAAGAGAAAAAAAAAAAATAAAATAAAAAAAAAAAAAAAAAGCATCCGCGCATGCGCAGAAGCAGCATTCCTTGAAGCGTCGGCCCCGCCTATCGGCCGAGTCACGTGCCTCAGTGTAACCCAGGCCCCGCCCTCCCCTCGCGCTGGGCTCGGCTTGTCTCGCGGATGGGAGCGGCGGTTGGCGCTGGTTTTGATTAACCCCGCCCCTACCGCGCACGCCCTGGTCACGTGGGGCGCTGACGGCCAATCAGCGCTCGTGTTCTTGAGTTTCACACCTCAGCGCGCGGGGGGCAGCTCCGCCTCCTGAGCGGGCGAACAGAGCGGGGACCGGGAGCAGGTGAGTGCGGGGACCGGGACCGGGGGGTTGCAGTGCGGGGACCGGGGGGTTGCAGTGCGGGGACAGGGGGTACGAAGCAGGGGGCAGGTGAGTGCGGGGACCGAGGGGTTGCGGTGCGGGGACCGGGGGGTTCGAAGCAGGGGGCAGGTGAGTGCGGGGACCAGGGGGTTGCGGTGCGGGGACCGCGGGGTACGAAGCAGGTAGCCGGGGACGGGTGAGTGTGGGTACAGGGGGTTGCGGGAGCCAGGGGCAGGTGAGTGCGGGAGCCGGGGGCAGGGGGGTGCGGACCGTTGACACGGCACCAGGGATGGGGCGTCACTGACAGAAGACCCCCCCTCCTTATATGGGGAGCGTCGCTGTGAGGGGGAGACCCACCCCCCTTATATGGGGGAGCGTCGCTGTGAGACCCCCCTTATGGGGGAGACCCACCTTCCTTATATGAGGGTGCATCGCTGTGTGAGACCCCCCCTTATATGGGGGTGTGTCGCAGTGTGAGACCCCCCCCCCCTTATATGGGGGAGCGTCGCTGTGTGAGATCCCCCCCCTTATATGGGGGAGCGTCGCTGTGTGAGATCCCCCCCTTATATGGGGGAGCGTCGCTGTGTGAGACCCCCCCCTTATATGGGGGAGCGTCGCTGTGTGAGACCCCCCCTTATATGGGGGAGCGTCGCTGTGTGAGACCCCCCCTTATATGGGGGAGCGTCGCTGTGTGAGACCCCCCTTATATATTGGAGCGTCGCTTTGTGACCCCCCCTTTATATGGGAGCGTTGCCGTGTGACCCCCTCCCTCCCTTAAATGGTAGGTGTGTCGCTGTGTAAGGGAGACCCCGGACTTGGATGGGAGATTACCAGGACCTAAGAGCGGATTGTGTGGATGGAGGGGACACGTTTTCTCTGAGCAGTGTTAGAGGGGTTTTTGTGATTTAAAGACCCCCCCCCCCCCCCCCCCCCCCGAGGTTATACTTAGTTACCAGGAGGAGGGGAGACGGTTATAAAGAGAGGCTGTGACTGATGTATTCTATGTTTACTTCTTGTCCTCGTCCCCACATTGTACTGCGCTGCGGCATATGTTGGTCTCGTACGAATAAAAATTTGAGAAAGTACGGGGTGGTTAGGAGGGCCTGTTTGACATGAGTCCTTGCATGAGAACGAGAGGTAACTCAATGTATTCCTTCCTGATAAAACCTTTTTTACATGAAATAAAGTTGGTGAGAGCAGCTAGGTGACAGCGAGGGCAAGGTCCTTACAGGTTACAAGGGAGGAGATGTGCAGGATTTATTGGGAATTGCACTGCATTGAGGGGGACCTCTTGGGGCTATTTCAAGCGTAGGGTCCGATTACTGCTGCAGCCCGGCGGCTTGTATGGAAAACTCTTGATAGTGGAGACATTCAGTTAATGGAAGAGGATAGTGGTATGACAGACACCACCATGGGATTTAAGAGGGAACTTATAAGGCTACGTTTATAGTGCAGACGCGACGGAGCGCAAGGAGTCTCACGCCTGTTGCCTGAGCGATCCGTGAACTCTGATGGAGGCGTGACTGTGACATCACCAGGCTGGTTCGCTATCATTGGCTTAACAGCTCACATGACGTGGCTGTCGCGCGAAAAAAACGGAATGATTTGTCTCGACAATTCTGCCGCGACTACGCACTTCCTCGCGCGCACTTTGGCCAGCCTGATAGAGGTGCTCTAGGTTGTTCGTGTCGTGCGCACATTATAATCGCGGCCTAAGGGTGGTGAGACCACCCCAGGGATTAAGGGGGAAATTGGGATTGACAGAAGTGGAGTCCAATAGAGTTCCTCCAGAATGTCACGCGTTGAATGTTTTATTACCGCAATATAAAAGTTCATAGCTTGGAAACAAAAGGTGGTGTCACTGAACGGAGATTAGAACATGAAATAGCTGTTTGCATGTCTGGGGTCAAAATGGATTTATATGGGAAACCTTTCTCCAGTTTTCTCCCCTCCGTTCTGGGGTCCTTTTCCTATTCAACTGAGGGAAGGCATTCAATTATTCTTTTTGAAAAACTTAAACAAAAGTATATATGAATAAAAAAGTTTTTTTTTTTTTGTCCCCTCAAAAGCAAAATGGTGGTGTGTGGTTAGAAGCCTTATATCTGCTGTTCCAATATAGACTTGTCTTAAAGAGTAGGGGGGTTACGATACACAGGCCTGTGATGGCTGCTGGCCTCAATTCTTTCCGCTTCACTGTTTTGTGGCTGCCCAGGCCGATTGTGGGTCAGAGATGTTACCCATGCTCCACTTGTTACTGCAGTGCCTCTGTAATCTGCTCACTCGCACATGATGGAAGTTTAGGGAGCTCATAGAAACTTATCCTGAGCTGTTTAACTGCTTCAATACCGGAGGGGCCTACATCACATTTAATGAGCTCCTGGCAGATAAATGAAATCTCCCATAATGGGAATAATTCCTATTCTTCATAAAGGTGAAGTTTCACATAGAACCACGTTGATATGTTTAAAAGAGGGGGAATTGCACTGTCTTCATTTTGATCTGGAAAATGTTTATTTTCATTTGTATCAGAAACTCTGATTGTGCCTCTTTATTAAACAGGTATCTGGGTTTTATATACTCCCTTTCTGTGAAATGGCAAACTAGATGGATCATCTTATTTTTATTTATAAAATGTTTTACCAGGAAATAATACATTGTTACCTCAAGTATGACCTGGGCACAAAGTTGAGCAAGATATGAGGACCATTAAACATTGTGCACTTCATATAACACTTTTTACAAGCATCTTCAGGACAAACTTTGACAGATTTTTAAAAATATTTTTGCTTATTTTATTGTATGTTGAAGTGCATCAATCCATTGATTATTAAACATATCCTGGCCATTGGTCCAGTTTGGTTCTGTGTAAGGGAGTGCACATTTGAAATATTTTTGTAAGACGGGTGCTCAACTACATTCCTCATTACCCCCCCAAACAGGTCAGGTTTTAAGGATTTCCCAGCTTCAGCACAGGTGGCTGTCGAAGACTGCGACTGATGGAGCCACCTGTGCTGAAGCAGAGATCCTGAGAACCAGACCTTGGATGGTCCTGAGGGCTGGAGTTGAGAACCCCTGCAGTAAGGATAACATCCAATTGTTGTTCTACTTTGTACCTATATGTTTGTAACGCATTGTAAGTGTCCCAGCTGTGACTGTTCACACATTGAAGCGATCTCGGTAAATGAGATGCGTGTTGGACAATACGCAGTTACCAGGCATGAGTAGACTGTACCCTGACCATCCACTGGGGGTCTTTCCCTGTTCCTCTGTAAGCTTGCTAAAGCTTTCTTTTGTATGTATTTTGTTCATACTAATGCGTTAGCGGTCTTGGACATTTTGGTTACGGCTGTTTCGCCACAAATGACCCCGCCGCCGGAAGATGTCGCTGCTGGCCACTTTGCCGCCAAGTGCCTAATCCCCCAACCCTTACCCTAAAACCCCTTAAATTAACCCCCTACCCTGAACAGTAATAAAACTTGCCTTAGAAGCGGCCGGCAGCGGGGATTCCATCAGTGGATCGGCGGCAGGGTGACTCGCGGTGAAGCGCCGGCGGCCTTTGGTCACAGCGACGCGGGAGCGACCAAATGTCCCATTCCGTGTTAGTTTGAGCTGCGTTTTGGAGGGAAGCTGCAGTTTGCCCCTAATACAATTAACCTCACCAGCACTTTGTGGGGTTTTAACCCCTGCGGTGCCTGTAAGTGCCTGTCAGAACTATTCCACGTGCCGTCTTTAAGCCGAGATAGTCGTGGTATTAGGCAAAGGGAATTGCTGCTGTTGGTACTGGACACACGAAACCTTTACAAAGGTGCAGAATATAAGGATTGTACGGAAGCAGAAACCATCACTTGAGTGGTTTTATTTGATGCACTGGTGGTTGTCTTTGACTGCACCATCTGTGCTGAAGCAGGGATATCCTGAATACCTGACCTGTTGGTTGCCCTTGAGGACTGGTGTTGTATTAGAGGCTGTAAATCTGTTTTACAGTATGCTCTGCCCTAAGGGGGGTATATATATATTACACACACGTTAATGGTTACAATTCAGGCATCCAAATCTTCTTTTCTGACACTGGACAGGAATGTAGTGATCTCACTTTCTCTGCCTTCTACAAGAATCTCGCCTCCTCTGGAACGGAGCGATTTTTAAAATGGAAAATGATATCAACAAGCGACTTCTCTATGTATCACAGCTCAACTTGGCAGCTGGTTTGCGAAACTCGTGTGTGACGTCCTGAATCCCCTCCCTGCAGCAAGAAAGATGAACTTTTTAACCACAAATACATCCCACTTTCTCCTCATAAATGTTATATTTATTGAGGCAGCCCAAGCAGTGTTAAAGAAAAACGAAATTGTTTTAATATATGCAGCCTTTGATTACATTTATTGAACGCTGATTACCTAAGCTGCCGATCGATTTGTTCTCCCATGATCGATCAGTAAAATCCTGCTTCCCAGGGTTCACTAAATGGTCACCTTTCTGTTTCAAATCAATCCGCCAGTCAGTGTAACTCAGCAGCTACACTATTCTCATATTACTAAGGTAACATTACCTATTGTTACAGTTTTCAGCTCTAACTGCTGGGAAACAGGAAAGTGTTGCAAATATCTTGCACTGCTGGGGAGGTGGGCTTAACCTGCTATAGAAATTAAAGGATGCTCAGTAGGCATACCCCGCATTAACATACGCAATGGTACCGGAGCATGTATGTAAAGCGAAAATGTACTTAAAGTGAAGCACTCCCTTTTTTCCACTTATCGATACATGTACTGTACTGCAATCGTCATACGTGCATAACTGATGTAATTAACGCATGTGTAACAGGCTCTATAGTCTCCCCGCTTGCGCACAGCTTCGGTACAGGTAGGGAGCCGGTATTGCTGTTCAGGACGTGCTGACAGGCGCATGCGTGAGCTGCCGTTTGCCTATTGAGCGATATGTACTTACTCACGAGTGTACTTAAAGTGAGTGTCCTTAAACCGGGGTATGCCTGCACATGTATATTAAATCTCATTACAAGTGGCATTAAGAGTTGAATTTTAAAATAATAATAAAACGGTAGTATCTATTCTCATACTACAGAACTGATTTATTTAAAAAAATGGATGATATTGCATGGATTGTTTTTTTTTTTTTTTTTTTTTTTTTTTTTTAATTTTTTTACCCTGGGTGTATATAATGGCATGTACATTTAAATCCTGGAGACCTGGGCAGTATTAAATGGCATGTACATTTAAAATCCTTGAGACCTGGGCAGTATATTAATGGCATGCACTTTAAATCCTGGAGACCTGGGCAGTATATAATGGCATGCAACATTTAAAGTTTATAATTGTGTGAAACAACTGTACAATCCATCCCTGGGCTCAGAAATATTTATAATAATGAAGTTTGGCTGAATGCTTTGTTGCGTACAACGGCTAATGAACACAGCATTGCACCTCACACATACTACACAACCTGTAACGGTCGTGCCTTGTTGAATGCAATGACAGGAATTTCCTACTTAAAAACAAGAGGTAACGTTCCTAAAATATTTTACCTGAAACACACGTTGTGTAAATACACTTGTTGTGCCATTCATGAGCACTCGTGTTCACGTTCATTATTGGGGAGATACATTCCCCCTTCTTTTACTTGGAACTTTAATGAACCTTGAGCTGATGGCAGCCTCCGCAGTGAGATCGTATAACGAGCCGTTTTTTTTGTGGAGTAAAAAAGACTGAGACACAGATTTAAAGCTGCAGTTCAGTCAATATCCTGCATGTGTGTTTTTTTTTATAAATCAGTTCTGTAGTAAGAAAAATACTTTTAGCATTTTCTGTTTAAAAAAACAACTTTGAAAGACCAATTTTCTTGTATCTATTTAACAGCATTTGCCACAGGCACTGCCCCTTCATGTCCTGTCACAAGCCCTGGCACACCCCCTTGTCAGCCTTGCCCTCCCTCTAGCACATGTCGTCAGAGTGCTCATGAATATCCATGAGCTTCCACTGACTGACCAGAACAAATAAAACAATATGCCAGCTCTAATTATGTCCACCAAATTTCGCCCATCATATATGGGAGAACGATTAACTGGCAGCTATACAGTTCTTTAGGTAATTAAGAGATTGCCCACATGAAACTATTAAGTAAAAAATAAATTAAAAAAAAAAAAAAAAAGACTGAACTGCAGCTTTAAACGGGTCTTGGTTGTGTATACAGTCTAATGCAGGGGTGGTCAACTCCAGTCTTCAAGGGGCGCAACAGCGGGTTTTCAGGATATCCCTGCTTCAGCACAGGACTAGCAACCTGTGCTGCAGCAGGGATATCCTAAGCCCTGACCTTTTGGTGGCCCTTGAGGACTGGAGTTGGCCTGTTGGTGGCCCTGACTCACGTTGGTCACCCTGCATCTAAAGACACATTTGTCTCCCGTAGGGGCCGTAAGTATAGTAAGGAGGTGCTGTGCCCTGAGCTTACACTCTGTAATAGGAAGCAATTGGAAGAAGGTTCAGTTAAGTTTTGGGCTAATGAATCTTTTCCATCCGCAGTGTGCGACATCCATTCACACTGACCTGAATGTCTCTGACGCTTTATACTGGGGAACAACAAGCGTGCAGTTCAGGTATTCACTGTGACCGCTGTTTCTTGTGTTTTATACCCTATTGACTGTTACAGCTATAAACCCTGTACCCCCTTGCCAGATGTCAGCGTACATGTTTGCAGTGCCAGAGGAGTTCATTGTTTACGATTTGGTACGTGCCACGCAGAGGAATCCGTGTCTGCGTTAATCTCTGTGCAATCCACCTCCCCATCAAGCAAAAAATTCAAATTTAGCATTTACTTGTAGTTTGCCACACCCCACAAACATTGTCGACGGAGATTAGGGAAAATGAGAATGTATGTTACTTTGGCAAAGGTTCCAGTCCTCAAGGCCACTACCAGGTTGAGGATATCCCTGCTTCAGCACAGGTGGCTGTCATGAGCCACTTGTGCTGAAGCAGGACAAGCCTGATAACCTGACCTGTTGGTGGCCCTTGAGGACTGGAGTTGACCATCCCGGTCTATAGCATGAATTTTTTTGTATCTTATTTTAAGAGTGTGAACATTTTTCTAACCAGCTTTACCAGCCTGATTATAATCCTCCGTCTCCATTCACTGGCGAAGCCTAATTATTCTGTGGCCATCTTGGTTCCAGAAAAAGGCTGCAGGAAGCTAAAATGGAGGCCTTCCCTGTTGGCTGGTGAACCCCTGCCAGCGTTGTGGGGGTATCATAATCAGCACAAACCTCACGCGGAGATGTTACTGGCGTCGGCTGACCTATTAGGGCGGTTGCTTAACTTCGGCTGCAAAGGGCTTCGTTTTTTTCTGATCTGCTGCCTTAAAACGCTGCTTCTGAGCTGGTGCTAGCTAGCTTTTGTCTGTTCCCGTGTGTTGTTTGAAACAACAACGCAAACAAATTCGTACGTCGCTTTCCAACAGCAGAAATATTTCTTTAGCCTTATTTCTCCCCCCATTTGGAGAGTGTTAAGAATT
The DNA here is from genome assembly GCA_036426205.1 of Ascaphus truei. Taxonomy (NCBI): domain Eukaryota; kingdom Metazoa; phylum Chordata; class Amphibia; order Anura; family Ascaphidae; genus Ascaphus; species Ascaphus truei. Next base: position 8,688,477 of record CM071587.1, read on the forward strand.
TTCCCTTGTCGTCCCGCGAATTAAGACAACAGTCCTGACCGTTCCCAGCAGGCCGCAGTGTCTCTCTGCCTACAAATGCTTTGTCAGATGGACAGGCCCCTGTGACACGCCGTTCTGATTCAGAGCAGCAGTCCTGTATTTACAATTTGATATAAAATTCTGTTTGTGTCCTCAAAGCGCTTGCTATCAAATTGGTGCTCGAGAGCACTAGTACAGGGTGGCCAACTCCAGTCCTCAGGGCCCACAAACAGTGTCATGTTTTCAGGATATCCCTGCTTCAGCACAGGTGGTGCAGCCTTCGACTGAGCCACCTGTGCTGAAGCAGGATATCACAAATACCTGGCTTTTTGGTGGCCGTGCGGACTGGAGTTGGCCAGTGACTGAGCCACCTGTGCTGAAGCAGGTTATCCTGGAAACCTGGAGTATCCAAAATTGTATGTAGGATGCACTGCAACAACAAGGAGCTGGTCATGTGGCAATAACATATGATTTTCAGGCTGCATTAAACGGTGGAGGGTAAACAAAACTCCAACGCTTTTCGTGACGTGGGGCACTTTATCAGGAGTTACCTGATACTGGAAACATACACACAATTTAACACAAACCTGTGTCCTAATTTTTTCGCCAAAACATTGACATCATACCCATCATGCTAAGAATACAGGTTTGTGTATAAATTATGTGTAGTGTTTCCAGTACAGGTAACTCCTTGATAAAGTGCCCACGTCCACGAAACGCGTAGGGCTTTTGTACCCTCCACCGTTTTTTAATGCACCCGACTAAATCTCATGTTATTGCCACATGACCAGCTCCTTGTTGCAGTGCACCCTATACTACATTTTGGACACTCTTGGACTTTGGACGCGGTTGCACGCCTGAGGACCTACAGGGGAACAACAGTAAGTACTCATACCTTTATATGTTACCCAAATGAGAAGTGATGACACTTTCATAGACATCTCCAGGGAACAGTGCTTTCTACATGAATAATGGAATTGGAATAGCACAAGAGTGGATATATTCCCTGTATGGTTACCTCCATTCCATGCCCTTATCCTGTTAAGGGACCAGCATTTGAGCTCCCATAGAACCTGCATATTACTGGAATCCTGACTGTTGCTGGAGCTGCCCACCCTGTACCAGTGTAATACTGACTGTGCCAAGGATGAGCATGCGTTGCTGGTAACTTTGGTGTTTTTCTTCTTCTCCGAATGGCACGGACAGTATACGCAGTGCTGTACGCACGCCGGCACCGTGAGCTTACAATTGAATACAAAGCTTTGAGGCAGACTCCATGCAAGTTTCCATGAATACGTCAGTGATGCAGTAAGGGAATTCTGCTGTGGCCGCGCCTTGCATTTGCAGGCCTGTCTTCAAATGTTTCCACCCTGGCTTGTGCATATTACATGTCTGGGTTAACGCCCATTGGATCGCTCCAAATATCTGTTCTGTCTCTGGCCGACACAGTTCCTCCTGCGCGCAGCGGTGTCTCCTCTGGCGCGTGGACGGTTGGGGAACTGAATCGACACTTCAGCGCCTTACGCTGAAGGTCCAGGCGATCTGGTTCTGTTCATTCCTCGGGGGGGGGGCAGTGGGGAAAATCCTCCGGCCACAAATGACTCAAAAACGTTGCAGAATACAGTGTCTCACTCCACTTTCAGGGGCAGTTTGAGTTGGGTGTCCTGGAGACAGAGAGGTTAATTCTGGAAAATGCTGACTTTATTGTGTTTATTTGCAAAAATATAGTACTAGGATTATACAGTAACCCAGGAGTTTTCCACTCCAGTCAGACTCCCAACCCCCCCCCCCCTCCTCCCCCCAACAGTAAGGTTTTCAGGATATCATCGTTCGAACACTGAGCCACCTGTGCTAGTAGGAAGTAATTGAGCTACTTGTGCTGATGCAGGAATTCCTGAAAGCCTGACCTGTTGTGGCTCTTGAGGACTGGAGTTGAGCCCCTCCTATAAGAGATGCATCTTCTTTTCGGTGAATACTTGGGTGTATAGACACGTCTGTTTTGCTGTTACCCCTGTGTGCCAGGGACTCCAGTGTATGGTGTTCCAGGCCCCTCGTACAGCAGAGTTACGTTGCTGCTTGGAGGCATTCTCATCTTACACTTGGCTCCATAATAGCTATTCACACTCCTTCTCCCCTCATATGTCTGATAGGGGAGTGGTTAAGAGAGTTAGGCACATGTTGTCTAAATGGTGCTATTCCACAGGCACCTTGCAACGCATTCAGTGGAATAGCACTGCTTAGTAATATGCCCTTAGTATTAAAGCAACAGCCTGCTGTGATTGCCACTTTTGACCTTTAAGAGTGCCACTTGACCGCTCTCGTCACTGAACGTCACTTCCACGTGGATCGGGTTTTGCGCTCCCAGTAACAGTAGCAGGAACATTGCCGTAGTAGCTACAACTTTGTGCCCTTCCAAAGCGGTTTTTATTCTTAAAATCTTATGCTCAGTTTGGAGGGAATGTTTGAAACATGAATTGACCGGGAGGTTAAAATGAAGCTCCCCAGAGCCCAGTGCAGTGTGGCAGTTACCATGGTAACGTGCTGTGTTAATGCACTTAATCTGATTGGATGCATCCAGTTCTGCACCTGCGCCGGTCACCCGACCCACCCCCCTAACGTCTCTGACTCGGCAAACTGCTCAACAACAAGGTTCATTGCAACACAATTTGCCACAAAAAAAGCGTGTTTTATTTTTTCTGTAACTTCTAAATGTCCTGTTTGTGGGGCCGTGGGCCTGTTGGGTCGTACTGAGCAATGCTGTGTTCTGCTGGCCATCAGTCAGATACAGCTGCAGTCTGATGCCTTATTGCAGGGGTGCTCAACTCCAGTCCTCAAGATCCGACCCAGCCCCTGCCAAACAGGTCAGGTTTTCATGATATCTTCATCAGGGTGTGCTGAACAGGGATATCATGACCTGGGGGGGGGGGGGGGGGGGTTTCTTGAGGACTGCAGTTGAGCAGCCCTGCTGTAGTGAAATAGTTTGGGTTGTTTTCTAGAGGTGTATATTTGTTACCTTGTCCGTCTCTGCTGTTGCCCACTACAGTTTTAACAAAGCAATGTAGGTCTTGCTTGTTAAGGTGTTGTGTTTGTTTTAGGGGAGGAGTACATTTAACACCTTTGGTGCCTTTGTTGGGCTAGCTTGGCCTATTTATTTATCCGAATGGATTCCATGTGCTTGGTTGTCCCTAGTTTCCCAGACTCCCCCAGGTCGAATAGCATGACTATATTTTGAGGTTTTATCTTTCACTGTAAGTGTTTCAAAGTAGACTGTACATGTTTTTGTTATGTATATTTTTATTTAATTAGCGCCCACGGTGTACTACTCAGCGCTTTTCAAAGACCATACAGTGCAGGGAATTATAATACAAATGTGCAACAAACACAATCAGACACTAGGGAAGGAAATCCTGCCCCGGAGAGCTTACAATCTAAGTGTATGTTGGGAGACTTAGATGGCAGGTGAGGGAAATAGTGCAGTAGATGGCAGTGCCTGGCCTTGACGGTGGGTACGTGTAGTAATTGGCGGTGTTTGGCCCATGGTTGGCAAGAGTGTCTGCAGCAGCCATGGGTCCAGCTGCAGCTCTTTGAACGTTTTTTAAAAAACCTTATCCAACGTGTGTGTGTGTGTGTGTGTGTGTGTGTGTGTGTGTGTGTGTGTGTGTGGTGTGTGTGTGTGTGTGTGTGTGTTGTGTGTGTGTGTGTGTGGTGTGGGTTGTGTGTGTGTGTGTGTGTGTTGTAGTGTGTGTGTGTGTGTGTGATTTGCAAAGCCGCTGTGTTTTTGTGAAGACAGTTTTGACTTGGGGGAGTGAGACTTGCAGTATATAATTATGCACAAAGTTGTTGTCCCTATTTGGCAGCAAAAGTGTTAATGTTTACTGCCCCCCCCCCTAATATTACTCTAACACAGGGGTGCCCCCCCCCCCCCCCCCCCCCCTCATTGATGCCTGCCGTGCGATCACACTTCCCACATATATAACCCCAGAGCAGGAAGTTGTTGGGGGCTCATTAAAAAAAAAAGGCGATATGAGGTGGGACCCAAGTCAATAAATTGCTCAGATGGGGAATAGGCGTGTTATACAGGATGTCACTTTGTCATTGAACACTACCTAGAACCACAACTGGATTTGTTCACACCACTGTGAAGTCTACCGGGAACATATTGCGTGGCCTTCTCCTCTTTGACCCTATCATTGCTGCAAAGAAAATGAATTCGCTGCTCGCAGCACATAATGTCCTCATTTTTGTTATTTTGGTCCGAGACACAGTTTTGTACCTGACCCCCCAGGTGGGATCTGTATTTCAGCCGCCTCTGCAGGTGTCCAGTTCTGTGGCTTGGTCCGTGGACTTCCTGTTTTCAAAAACCTTCATTTTCTCGACAGTCTCTCTCTCTTTCTTTTTTTAAGCTATCTTCCTATAGATCAATCTTAAGGCTAAGGCCCCGGTAACTCCGCTGCAACGCGCGCCCGCGAGATTGGCGGCACGTGCAGCCGATTCCCTGGTCTGCAGCTCACTGCAGGAAGAGAGACTGGGGGGGCGTGACGGGGGCGCGGCCATGACGTCACCCGGCAGGTTCGCCCTCATTGGCTGAACCGCCGGGGGGGCGTGCCTTATCGCTTGTCGCGAGTCCTGCTCGCAATTCTATTGAGAGCAGGAGCAACTCTCGCCCCAGCGCTGCAGCCCCCCCTCGCAGCGGGCCCTGCGCCATTGAGGGGAGGGCTCTCGTCCGTGCAGCGGACGCTGTAGTAGGCAGCGGGGTCAAGGCCTTATGGTTTCGCAAGAAAAGCCACACGGAGGATGTTCGTGTGCGTTGAAAATCAAGCGCTCGCTTTACAGATGAGATTAGAGGCTGCCCTTCAGTCTGTGCTCATTACTAGAGATGTGTATCATCGCTGTTCCACTCTAGGGTAGGGAACGGCCAACTCCAGTCCTCAGAAGGCCACCAACAGATCAGGTTTTCAGGATATCCCCGCTTCAGCACTCGGTGGCTCACTCAATTTATTTGATCGTAATCCATATATGGTTTTTCTGCACCATTCATTAATTTTGTCTGAAGCCCACCATCCCTGCAAAGTTGTATGTTTCCGGCACTGGGATTGTAAGCGGCTTTCCCCAGACTGTGCCACAGTAATTATTGCAGACCCCTATGCAGCCAGGCGTGAATGTGCAATCGTTGCTGTATTTTATAGCTGGACAGAGCGAGAGAAAGGGTAGCATAAAAAGCCACGTGACCTGCGTTCTCTTTTTTGGGATCATCAAAGTGGTGTTCTGTGTGAGACTTGGTATCTGTTTACATGTGCAGGTAGTGTGCAGAACACCTGTATAATGTTATTTATTTAACCCTCCCTGCCCGGCTCCTAGGGAGGTTACATCAGTTTCCCTAGTAGTGTCTACTCAGAAGGCATTACCTTACTCGGGGTGCAGGTGTCGTGCAGCTGGACGATGAGGTAGCAAAGATAGAAATGATGGGTGCCAGGAACTTGTGTAGTACAAACACTCTCTTTATTTGCCCCCTTTTACGAGGGCTCTTGTCAGCCATACACGGTACACGTAGTTCCGGATGTCATCGATTCCATCAGGATTGCTTGTACTTGTCACTCTTGCGTCCCCGGGGCGGCCTCACTTAACACACTGAGGAGGTGCGGACACTTGGATGCTTTCTAATGACTTGAGCGGTCTCTGTTCTGGATAACGTCCATTACTCTCACTAGGGGCCCCTTCTCGGGCTCTGGCCATTGCAATATGGATAATCGACCTACACCCCATTACACTCTGAGCTGCCATTTCTAGACAGACTAGGACAGACGCCTGTAGGGCTATTCCTATTGCACCCTGGGATCTCCCTCAGGAAGAACGCTGTGGCGTGCCTGCCTTTTCTGTGAACCGCGGGGTTCACCTTCGCCATATCTCAGGACACTATCTGAAGGGTAGCTAGAACATAACTGGAGACGGGTCCTTCCTCAGGAACATACTTCTCAACTATATACACTAAGGCTCCTCCACTCACCCCTCCAGGAACCTACTCTCCAGAACCTTCCCCTTCCTATATCTATAATCTATATCTATATCCCCAATTGACGTCTCTGTCTCCAAACACTGGGTAGGGCTTAGTACCTGCTGACTCGCACCCAGCCCCATGTAATCGGAAAAGGCATTACGCTCTGCGGGTCAGCGCCATTAACCCTTTAAGGCCATGGTAATCCCATGGGGGGGGGGATTACACTTGTATAGCGCCACCTGTTTATGCAGCACTTTGCAAAATTACAATGCAAGGTTCTCATAACCCAAAGGGAGACCCTGCGCAACAGAGGAGCTTACAATCTAAAACCTTCAGAGTACATTAAGCAAACGCCTCCCGCGTAACATTGTGCTGCTGTGAGGGACATTCGAAGGTAGAAATTAAACTAATCTGTGTAATTTGGCTCCCTTAGAAACGTCGTCACCCTTATTTACATCTTTGTAAGAAATACACTGCGTTTCTCTGGAAAAATGAAATTCAAGCCTATCCGCTATCTATTTGTATCTGGTTTAGTAATGGCGTCGTCACCGTGCCAACAAACTGAGCAACGCGTTTACCGGCGGCTGTGAGGCCTGCAAACAGTCTCCTCGCCAACAGACAGATTGTAAAACACTCCTGTTCGCCATGGAAATGTGAAGTTAATGAGATCGCACAAGAATAATTATATATGTATTTTTAAGAGCTCTTAATGGGTTAAATGTTTAACCTAAAAAATGCCGTGGTCTTGCGTTCACTTTTGTCCGCCCTTTTAATTGTGCGACATAACAAAGCGGAGAGGAGAGGCGTGGTGACAATTGTATAAAATGAGGTCAGACGCGCTCGGTAGAAAGCAGGGATTTTGTACCAGTATTGCCTAATGTAACTAGTGAAGCATGCGATGCTCTCAGATCCTGGCCTTGTCACCGCCGCCTGAATCGGACAAAGAATTCTGCTCGGCAAGCGGCTTTTTCCTTCGGCGGATTCAAAATATTACAGAATGATTTTACCAGCGTAATAAAATTAAAATCGTGCGTCGTCCTCACTTTGTGGCAGTTTTAGTCTTGAAGGTCACAAAGTGCCCTTGAAAATACCAGCCCCACTTAAAAGCGTGCGCTTTGCATTTAGGGGAGCTGACTCTTTCCCCCCTCCTCCGTTCCCCCGTCCGGGAAGCTTTGCGGCCCCTTGGCCCTGAGGTACTTGGCAGATAAACACAGCGTCGATTCTGCCTAAGACTTCATTTATAGTGCAGGCGTGCGCGCGACAGAGCCTGTCACCCGAGCGATAATAGTAATAATTGTTCTTGTATAGCGCTGCTAGTTTTACGTAGCACTTTACAGAGACATTTGGCCTGAGGCACAGGGAGATAGTGACTTGCCCGAGGTCACAAGGAGCCAACACAGGGATATGAACCAGGTTCCCCTGCTTCACACTCCGTGCCAGTCAGTGTCTTTACTCACTGAGCCGCTCCTTCTCCATCCATGCACTCTGATGGGGAGGCGTGGCCGTGACATCACCAGGCTGGTTCGCCCTCATTGGCTGAACCGCTCACGTGATGCGGTCGTCGCACGGAAAAATAAAATAGTTTGTCGCTTCAAAATTCTGCTGTCGCACACTCTATGGCCAGCCTGATAGAGCTACTGTATTTTGTTTGCGCCGTCGTGCAGTCTGTTATCGCGGCCTTGGTTAAATCTTCTGTATCACGTGGGCGGGAAGGAAGATGTTGCGGATTCCTATTGGCCCTTGTGATGCAGGAGACTTAAACCTCCATTTTTGTCCCCCCCTTGAGAGTCGTTCCAGAGCGGCCTTCAGCTGTCTGGACCCGCTGGGTCCTCGCAGCTGAAACTATTAGAAGGCAGAGTTATTAGGCATTTCTGCACACCTTGTGGGTGGCAGCCATATTTAACACCTTCCGTCACAGGCCCCCTTTGCCAAAAATGTGCATCAATCTGTGGCATTATAAACCCGTGACGTTTGTGATGGCGATGAAGAGGAAAGAGTCAGTTTCTAGCAGACAATCTCTTTCTTCGACTGAGCCACTTGGGCTGAAGCAGGGATGTCCTGAAAACCTGACCTGTTGGTGGCCCTAGCGGATTGGCATTGGCCGCCCCTGCCTTAGTGTGTTTAATGCAGCAGACCGTTCCTGATTTACATGGCTCGATGCGTCATTAACCAGAGCCCATCCAGCGTTCCCCGTGAGAACACGGCACGGAAAAACAGGAAATCCGCATCATGGAAACTCGGCCCGGACCTGCACAAGGCTGCCTCTGGGCAGGCCGGATTTAACCCCCTTATTGCTGGCAGGCAAGGCAACAGCTGCCATCGTGAACGCACTCTGAAGGGGTGTAAATCGTGTGATCAAGTATGGCCAGGGATGATATTGCTTCTTTCATGTAGCGGCAGTGTCGCGTGCATTCGGAAATAACTTCTTTACAGAATTTTTACCTGTTCATTTCTTTTACCGGCAGCGTTACCATGACATCCGCTGTTGCCTTCATGCAGGGGGCGGCCAACTCCAGTCCTCAAGGGCCACCAACAGGTCGGGGTTTCAGGATATCCCTGCTTCAGCACAGGTGGTGCAGTCGAAGACCCGGCCACTTGTGCTGAAGCAGGGTTATCCCGAGAACCTGTTGGTGGCCCTTGAGGACTGGGGTTGGCCACTCCTGCCTTAATGCGTGAATGGAAGTAGCCATTATAACCTCCAAGGGGGGGGGGTCCATTTTTCAGTAACTAATATCTCCTGAATTTAAAAAAAAAGGTGGAATTGCTAAAAATGGCACCAAAAGGATCTGGTTATGAGAAAAAGAAAAGGGGGCTTCAAAATAAATAAATGGTGTAGTGCAGATTGCTGCTTTGAGTACTGTGAATGCTGATTGGCCCATGTTGACTAAGCAGTCTTCTGCCATAAGACCATTTTTTTTGGCGCTTGATTGAGCTGTAAGATCTGTCTGCCAGATGACTGCTTGGACAATATAGCCCTTAACGAGTTGCTTCCAGACAGCATAGTATTATCATTGTTTATAAGGCTACTGCTCCAGTCCTCACTGCTGTGCGCCTGGCTGCATGGCCGCGTGTGCAGACAACAGCCGCCATAGGAGTGTCGTCTGGGTATAAAAATGTTTCTGTGCCATCGTTCTCCAGCACTTCCCTGAGGAAGGTCCTTCTGGACCGAAACGTTGGAACTCAGTGTGCTATGTATTCTTAAATACAGGTTCTTGTTTCCCCTTGTGGGATACATTTTGAGAGAGATATGATTAGATAGATATAGATATATATATATATATACATATCCATCTATATCAGTGTATATACACACACCTCGACAAATGCGGTCGCCAGGGGCGACTGCATTGTGGTGCTGTTGACTGCTTACCTGCAGCAGGTTTCCCTGGAGTCTCCCGGTCTTCTCAGTCTTGATCTTTTAAAATCCTGTTTTTCTCCTGCAGCACTATTAAAAATGGCCGCACGACATCATATGATGCCGCATTGCCATGGTAACAGGACAGCGTGACGTTGCGGCACCACACCGCGTCCCATTACCATGGCAACATGTGGCCATTTTGAATAGTGCTGCAGGAGAAAAACATGATTTTACAGGCGGCAAGATAGCAGAAGGCCAGGAGACGCCGTCAGGACCCCGCAACCGGACCCCGCCGCAGGTAAGTGTCGTGGAGGGGCGGTGAGGGGTTTTGGCCCAGTTTGTCGGGCCGTATGTATGTATATATTGCATGCACACGCACATATGTACGTGCACACATACACGTGTTATATAAACCTACCATTTTATTGAGCAATGACTACTGTATCTTTTGGAATTGCTGCACTCCCCAAACAGGGTTGTTGCTGGTTTCATGATCCCGTGGGCAGTATTTGTATACGTGGGGGCTTGGTACTATAAAAATATTGGCGCTTACAGCTCAGCCGCCCACAATTCCCTTCCACCAATATAGCGCTGTCCGAATGTGAGACTCCCCTCTCCGTGCCTGTCTGCACCATTGACCTTTTGTAACTTAACTGGAAAACGTCCGGGGTCTTGTGCAAAACAGTCGGCAAATAGGAGTAAATTGAAATGCAGCCAGTTAATGCCTGGAACAGTTTGTCCTATCGTTGCAATGAGTCTCTAGTTCAGTGAGCGGAAAAACACAGCCGAATCCAGCGCTCACATACTCCTCAGAGAATAGGCCCTGTATGGTGAGCGACGCTAGGAAAACATAGCAAGCCCTTCCACCTACATCGCACAGCTATTGGGATATGAACACACGCAGCGGATTGGGGCTGTTATTCTGCTTACATTCTGCTCATCTTTGAACATGAGTTCACTTATTCTATTCACCAATGTTTTGTTGGTGGCTGGTGGCAATACCTTTGTACATCCTGATACCTTGTTATACATACATCTGGTTACCTGGTTTTTCCTGTCCCCACATTTCCAAACCTTCTCATGACCGCCCAACCGCCATGTTTATACTTGCTGTATATCCCCCCCCCCTATACACCCCAAATCCTGTTGCCTCCTAACTGCCCTGTTATATCCCTCCCTATACACCCCAACATCCTGCTGCCCCCTCACTGTCCTGTTATACTGCTCCCTATACACCCCAACATCCTGCTGCCCCCTCACTGTCCTGTTATACCCCTCCCTATACACCCCAACACCCTAACCCCCCATTCCTTTTTGATGACACACTCTGCCTCTGGCACATGCATTGACAGCTTTCTGCCTATCCTGCTGCTGTCATCAATGATGAATTATGTGTAAAGTTACCTGAAGCAGCTCTGGGAAATTCTGCATCCCCAGGCGAACAAAATACCCCGTGTAACTTTGTGCTGGGGAATTGTCAAACCGGCAATTCTGCTTTCATTTTAATACAGTAGAATTGAAGCACGGGGTCTTTGGAGATGAATGGCGTTGATTTCAGCTCCGGGGACCCCCTGCTGCCTGAGATACTTGCCTCCGAAGGGGGTGCCGTTAGTCACTGCGGCTGTGCTTTGAGTCTAACATAATGGAGGCTTAAATGTCCAGCGGGCCAATAGGAAGCCGTGACGTCATCCCTTGCGACTTCCTATTGGCCAGCGTAACCAGGACATTGAAACAGCACAGAGATACTGGCGTATGTATGGAGGCAAGTATCTCTGGAAGCAGGGGGTCCCCAGGGCTGAAATGAACGCAGTTGTTCTCTGAGACCCCCGGCTTTCCACCTATTTAAACAAGCAAAAAAAAAATAACCTCTGTTGGTTTAAACATGTTGCGCCACATGTACCAAGTGGTGCTACTCCATTGGACCCCTTGCCGCCCATTGGTGAATGAGATTTAACACCCGACCTGTTTGTGGCCCTTGAGGACTGGAGTTGAGACCCTCTGTGCTAATGTATGTGTCACGTGTTCTATACGGAGCGGGGAAAATCCCCTTCATTCAGTGTCCTCGCACACAGAGCGTGCGCTTGGAAACGTTTCTCTGCTCAGCGGCCCTGATACGTCGCAGTAGTTAGGACGGGTACGCAAACTTTTGAGTCTGCGTGCCCCGCCCCCTCTCCTACCCCCCCTCCCACCTTACCTGGTGTCCGGCATCTTCTGACGCCACTTTGCCATGGCGATGTGCGTGCTCCCCGGCATTTAATTTAAATGCCTTGTAGAAGAAGGTCTCTATAACCGCCGCACCCCCTCAGTTTGCGAACCCCTGAGTTAGCATGCTAGATCAGTTTGTCCTCTCGGAGAATCGGGTGCCCGTGAGATATACCTGATTGCATACCTTTGGTTAAGCGGTAGTCCTATTAAAGCTCTTTCTGCTGGAAAGGGGCTTGTCACCGGGCAGATAGGCCCGAACCTCCCACCCCCCTGGTTTCCTGGGTTGTATTTTTGTTGCGGATTACATAAGAAGGACCTTTGTAACATTGGTGAGTGCTGACGACAGCTATATATAGTGTGTTCCTGATCGAATGTGGTGATGCGCGATCGTCCTGCGAGCACCCTAGGCGTGCCAAGATAAATACTTCTATGAACAAGCTCAGAACCCAAACCCAATACTGTGTCAAAAGGAGCGCTACTGAAATTCTGCCTGAAGTATACAACAAAAGACAAGAGACCTCATTGCTACAGCCAACATGACAAATGATTTAGTACATTAGGCTGAGATTATGGTGCCGGCATTGCTGTAGTGCCACGTCACGGTAACACCAACTCAGCAGGTCCTACACTACCGATATTATACTGTTTTATGTATTTCTTCCACTGCATAGAAACGAGGTGCCTCGTCTCCGCGCGCCTCGTCTCCGCGCGCCTCGTCTCCGCGCGCCTCGTCTCCGCGCGCCTCGTGTCCGCGCGCCTCGTGTCCGCGCGCCTCGTGTCCGCGCGCCTCGTGTCCGCGCGCCTCGTGTCCGCGCGCCTCGTGTCCGCGCGCCTCATATATTTATACTGAACATTTGCTTTCTTTTTCCAGGGGGCTTATCAGTTATTTATTCGGCCTTTTTAAGGAAGTTAAAATCTTACATTGGACGTAGTGAATCATTGATATTGGTGGGAAAAAAACATTTTGTGTATCTTGATGTTTTTCAGTTGCTGTGGTTAATCAGCGTTACATTATATCTGCCTCATTTTACCCCATCACCCGTGCTGCGTTTCTGTTTTAGATTGGGTACATAATGTAACACTGGGTGTCACACTTGGGTGGTTCCGTGATTTTTATAATGTGGTGTTTGCATTTTTTGGTGCCGTGTTTTCCTTTTACCCCAGCATTTTCCCATCTGGGGGTATAAATAGTAGGTCACTACTGCTGGTCTGTCTGAGTAAGGTCCCGAAACCAAAGATTGTAAGCTCTGCGGGGCAGGGACTGTGTAAAAATCCTATGTACCATGCACTATACTGTAATTGTGAAGCGCTTTGAGTCCCATTGGGAGAAAAGCACTCTCTATAAAATAAACGTATCTATTCTATTTATTTTGCACGTGTGCCAACTTTTTCTCCCTCTCCCCTGTTTTGTATAGCATTGTAATGCTTCTATGCCAGGAGTGGCCAACTCCAGTCCTCAAGGGCCACCAACAGGTCAGGTGTTAAGGATATCCCTGCTTCAGCACAGGTGGCTCAATTAGTCCCAGCCTCAGTACAGGTGGCTCAATCACTCCCTGCTTCAGCACATGTGGCTCAGTCTTTGCACCCCTGATTGAGCCACCTGTGCTGAAGCAGGGATATCCTGAAAACCTGACCTGTTGTTGGCCCTTGAAGACTGGAGTTGCCCACCCCTGATCTATGCTGCCGCACTTTGTCTGAAAACGAGAGCAACTGCCCCCAAGCGCTGACTGGTTTTAACCGCTTCGCGCCTGTTGAAGATAAATCTCAATCTTTGCTACTTCTACAGATGCTTTATTGCTGAGCGTAACTTGGGCCTCGGGCCGCGCTGATCAGCGCTCCTGCTCTGCCTCGCCTTCTCAAACTGGAGCTTTTTTGTGTCCTGGCAGGCGAGGCAGTGAGCGCGCTTTGGGGCCGGGGTGAAGGCGTGGAACGGAGGCGTGGCGGGAGGCGGGGCTAGTCCGTCGCTCCCATCCAATGGGAGCGGTCATGTGACCGCTCCCCTGAGCGGCAAATTTTAAACTTGCCTGTCTCCTCAGAATTTCTCAGCCTCCCCACGCATGCGGAAGCAGCTGCTAATGCCGCGCTGATCACAGATGAAGGGGGTAAGTTCATCTGCTCAGCGCGGCTCAGCGGGGTCTGTGGGACTATGTCCCAGGCCTAAGAGCGTAACATGCCAGGTTAGCATGAAGCAGCGGAACAGGAATATCTGATTCTCATTTGTGCCTAAAATCAGATACAAATGTGTTAAATAAAATTAAAATATAAAGCTTTGCATTAAATAGTTCCACTTAACTTTATAAATCATTTAATGAACAGATTTTAATCGCTTTGACTTTTCTATTTTAGGTCTATAACGACTGCACTGGATTGAGGCCGGACATCACGCTCTGAACACGTTTCATGCGTCACAGACTCGCTGGGATCTTGGCGGTTTGATAGCGTCACGCACAGCTTCCTGCCCGACGCTGCTCCGCTGGCAAACTGCAGCCGCTCAGCTGGCAAACCGTAGCCATGGCCAGCAAAAGAAAATCCACCACACCATGTATGATACCACTTAAGACTCTGGCAGTAGGAACTGGGGCAGATAACGTGGACGATTTCAAGGAGAAAGACCCCAAGGAAGAGTCGCCAGAAATGCTGTCCGTCAGCAATATAATTCCCAGCCATAATGAGATGCAGCCTAACGGGCATCAAAATGTAGACGGCAAGAGTTTTTTTTGTAAGTACTGTAATTTTGGATCTCACGACACAAGTACATTTGTTGAACACATGGACACAAAGCACTTGGATTTCCGAGAAGACCCTTCGTACGTTTGCATCGCGTGCAGCTTCCTGGTGAAAGAGCCGAAAGAACTGGAAGCGCACAACGCCGAGTGCCACTGTGGGGACGCCAGCCTCACATGGAGCGTGGCCAAGCACGAGAGCTACACTGTCGTGGAGCAAAGCATTTGCGACAATGGCATCAGTATCGACTTGGAGAAAGAACATCAAGACGAAAGCGTCAATGATTATTCGGAGATTACAGTGACCAAAACTCCGATAATGAAGAGCATAAAAAACAAGGCGGAAACCAAGAAAATCCTGACGATGAAGGATAATATCTGCCAGGTGGTGAAAGAGGGTGACAAAAAGAGCCACCTGGTGCTCAACAATGGCCCAATATCAGTGAACAAGTCCATCTCCAATACGGTGACTGCCTCTCCAATCAACGGCTCCATCATAAGCAATGTCCCTATGCTACAAGCCGGGGTGACCCAACTTGTGTCGATAAACGCTCAACACTCAGTGTTGCAGCCTAAGTTTGCATCAGTTCCTTCCCTAGTGACACCAATTTTGGCTAAACCATCAGTCATACAGAAGCCTCAATACCTACAACACAACCAGCAGCTTCCCACTGCAAAATCCCTCCCGAAAGTAATGATTCCTCTAAGCAGCATTCCGACATACAATGCAGCCATGGACTCCAACTGTTTCCTGAAAAACAATTTCACCAAATTCCCCTACCCCACAAAGGCCGAGCTTTGCTATTTAACGGTGGTGACGAAATATCCGGAAGAGCAGATCAAGATCTGGTTTACGGCACAGAGACTGAAACAAGGCATCAGCTGGTCCCCCGAGGAGATAGAGGACTCGAGGAAAAAGATGTTCAACACGGTTATCCAGTCCATCCCACAGCCAATGCCTCAGCCAACTATAACTGTGCTGAACGCTCCACTTGTAACGAATGCCAACTTCCGGCATCTCTTCCAGGCTGCTTTACCTGGACAGATAGTTGGTCAACCCCAAGGAGCCGGTGGTCTGCTTGTAACTCAACCCATCATTACTAATGGGATCCAGGGAGCCGGCACTTCCATCGCGTTAACCATGACGCCTATCCCAACCCAGCACACGACCACCTTTGCTAGGGTGACCTCGTCACCTAGGACCGTCATCACCACAGCTCCGTCTTTGATGACCCCATCGGCCAGCACGTTGTCTCAAAGCTGGTGCGATACAAACCTTTCTAGGTGCAAAAAATCGAGGCATCAGCTCAGCACCCTCAAGAACAGCTTCTACAAGAATCAGTTTCCGTCACATGTTGAGGTCGCTCGATTAACCAAAAGTACAGGACTGACCACTAGAGATGTTCGAAAATGGTTTAGCGATAAGAGGTATCACTGGCGTAATAAAACGGTGTTCGGAGCAGAAAAAAATGACCAATTGATTGATTCTGGGGCCGAAATGACTTTTACCATGTTAAAGGATCCAGAGATCAACTATACGTTGCCCACGACTGTTCAATCCACTCCACATACACCAAGGAGACAGTCATGGCATCAGACGCCAGACTTTACACCTACTAAATATAAAGAGCGCGCTCCTGAGCAGATCAGAGCACTGGAGAGCAGCTTCTTCCAAAATAACTTCCCTTCCGAGGAAGAAGTCAACCGCTTACGGACCGAGACCAAAATGACCCGGCGAGAAATAGACGGCTGGTTCTCGGAGAAGCGGAAGAAGACGGCCGAAGAAAAAAAGGCGGCAGTTGTCGATCAGGAGGAAGACGACGACGACTCTGGCGATGAGCTGAAAGCCTCTGGCGACGACGGCTCGACGAACACGGAGAGCAGCCAGACCTCCGCCGAGAGGAAGGTGAACCCGATCAAAATCAACCTGAAGGATCTGCGCGTTACGGAATCCAACGACCACACGGAGATGGCGGAGGATCACGAAAGCAGCCCGACGACCGAGGGGGACAGCCGGCCCTCGTCCCCCCTTAAAAACAGGCAATACTACAAGAAAACTGCCCAGCAACGGGACCTGCTGAAGCAAATATTCATTCAGACGCAATGGCCGTCAAACCCGGAATACGACGACCTGGTTGAGCAGACGGGTCTTCCACGGGCGGACGTGGTGCGCTGGTTTGGGGACTGTAGATATTCGTTTAAAAACGGACAGTTGAAATGGTACGATCGCTACAAAAAAGGCACCCCGGATATGAAGCCGCACCGCAGTGTTGGCGACCCCGACCTGGAAGGCGGCCCAGGCGAGAAGACCGGGGTGTCGGCAGACGAGGTGAATGTTTTGTTTGCAGGCAAGCTGGAGGAGGAGAACCAGGCGGTGTCGGACACGGGTAGCGAGGACCAGCTGTCTAGCTGCGGCGATAGGCCAGGGAGCCAGAAAGGGACGTACGATGGGTTTTCGGAGGTGTCGGAAAGCAGCGAGTGCTGGGAACCGGGTGCTCAGGAGGCCGGCTCGGACGCGTTGCAGGCCTTAAATCCGCAGTCCTCAATCCAGCTTGGTAAGGAACATCTGTACTTTATCCACGTGTGCTTGTCGTTTCCGCCTGCAAACTCCAAGATAATGGTGTCCGTGTAACTTCCTATGGCAATTTAGAATTGAAAGTCCGTTCACTTAGTAATACATACCGTCATTGCCGTGAGCCGAAAGCCCCCCCAATATAACAACCGTTACAAAAAATGGCGGTGTCCTTAACTTAAATCCCCTGTTCTTTAGATGGATTAAATGTTATGTTTTTAGCTCGGGGGTTCCCCTGGTTCCAGCGATTATTAAATCATCTGCGTTGTGTGTGCCAATAGGAAGCAGTGTGTCCTAACCGAGAACAGGGCTCAATAATAATAATAATTTTATTTCATATAGCACTTTTCTTCCAATGGGACGCAAAGCGCGTCACAATGAGTGTTGTGTGCCGCAATCCCAAATTTTCTTTATTCATACTGTAACGCTCTGCAAATTAACAGTGTGTATAGTACACTGATAACAGTGTATATAGAAGTGGAATATGGGGGATTAAAGCTTTAAAGAAGCAGCAATTTGCTGCGTTTTACAGTATGAATAGGGAAAGTGTCGGATTGCGGGTGAGACGTTCTATATAAATATATGTAATAATATCGCAGAATACAAGGCAAAGGATTGGGACGTGTGGACTATCGTATCATGGTTTTTTCCAGAATACTTAAAGGGTTTCTTTTTTCCTTTTTTGTGCATGGAACTGCAGATCGGGCCTTTTTCTTTCCCCATCTCACCGCCTTTTTGTACTAATTGCAACTATATGTTTAACCATTCTGCTGCTGGAGTGTCTTACAATTGCAAAGCCCCTTTAATTCATTTTTGTAATAGTTTGCCCACAATGTATGCAAATATTGTAACCTGAACTTTAATAAGTTGGATTTCTCTGCCTTTTTCTCCCTTACCTTTTTGTTATTGACACACACACTGGGTGTCAATATGACCCTAGCAGTTAACCCAGGGGGGTGCTCAACTCCAACTCCAGGTTAGGTTTTCAGGATATCCATGCTTCAGCACAGGTGGCTCAATCAGAGGCTCAGTCTTTGTTTTTAGGGCTAGGTCAGGGATCAAGCGTCCCCCAAACATTTTAAGAATATCCCAGCTTCAGCACAGGTTTGAGCCACTTGTGCTGAAGCAGGGACTGATTGAGCCACCTGGGGTTGGTACAGTTCACATCTTTTAGATTGCAAGTTCCTTGGGACAGGAACCATCTTCTTGTTTGTTTGCGGTAACACGGGTGCTAACGCCAGTCCTCGAGACCCCCCCAACAGGTCAGATTTTTAAGGCTATCCCTGCTTCAGCACCAGTGGCTGATTCAGTGGCTCAGTTGAAGAGCTTGCACAGGGGTTGCAGTCGAAGACTGAGCCACCTGTGCTTAAGATGGAATATCCTGAAAACCTGCCCTGTTGGTGGCCCTTGAGGGCTGGAGTTGAGAATCCCTGGGTAAATTATCTCGTTACCCCGAGTGGGACTGAATCGCTAACTGCGATGTGAATGTCTTTTGGAAATTGGGGGAACACTCCAGATCGTAACACACTATGTACAAGAAAATGCCCCAGATTATCCCCATGTTGCTTTTTATTGACGATGAATTGTTTTTCAGAAGCAGACTGAACACCTGCAAAGTTTAATGGACCTTGCTAATCAAGAGGAGGAGTAAAACCCTGCAGCCAACGTGGAGCACGGCTGGGACGCACTTGGAAAGTTGGTTCCCCCTGACCGGGGGGTGAAGAAAGCAAGTGAATGAGTGGCATTTTCAGCACGGTGTAGGAATGGAAAAGGGATTTCTGGGACCCTATAGCCTCCGGGACATAGTCTAAAACAGGACGGGCCAACTCCAGTCCTCAAGGGCCACCAACAGGTCAGGTTCTCGGGATATCCATGCTTCAGCAGAGGTGGCTCAAAGACTGAGCCACCTGTGCTGAAGCTGGGATATCCTGAAAACCTGACCTGTTGGTGGCCCTTGAGGACTGGAGTTGGCCACAGCTGGTGTAAAAGGATTGCTAGTATGTCCATTGCAAGCGACACTGTCGGTGCACGTACAATTATCTGAACTCTCCCGCATTCATTTTCAATTTTTCGACCGCGCGATCCTTTCTAATTGCATTGTAATTCTCTCTACGCCCTCGTGTCGCCGTGCTGTGTCAGTGTATACGTGTGTGTGTTGGGGCCTGAAGCTTATTTATATAACACCATTACAAACGTGTAACAGTTTAGTATTCATGGACCGATACTTTCTTACGCAAAAAATTCTAGTGAAAAATGTGTGAATTAACTGGTTACAGAAAATAAAGTGGTTTTTTTTTTGGTGTGTTTTTGCCAAGTGACCCCCTCTGTGCATTAAGGAGAAGAGGAGCTGGGAACAGTCCCACAACTCTTTTCTTTTTTTTAAATAAATAAATATTGTGCCTTAATTGCACCTCCTTGTTGTAATACCCACTTTGATGGTTTTTTTCCCCCCCAAACATCGCACTGCATCGCTTTCACTGAATCGCTAATAGAGAAATAAAGGAAGACACCGAATTATTCAAAGGAATTGTTTTAATGGTGGATCCAGCCTGTGCCGGTAATACGCGCACACTGATACACGTCAGCGTTAATGTACAACACAAGTCTCAGGCAAATACTGCTTTTGGAAACGCCAGAACAGCACAGGCTTCCTGGAGCCAGACAAGGCACATTTTGTAGGACACTTCTACCCCCCAAACTTGCTGTTTCCCCTTCACTGTCACATCTTAAAGTGCAGTTACAAACCCCCCCCCCCCACCATCTCTCTCATAAATGACCGATCTGGCACTTGAGTTTTGTTGAAACAAAAAGACCAACTTTATTTCCTAGCGGTTTCTGATTTTACATTTATTTTAGATGAACAGCCCAGTGTCCCGAGGGTGAGCGTGGCACTCCAGCCCAAACCGTGCTAAAGTCCACGCACACTTCATCTTCTCTGAGGCTTTTTGAAGTCTAGTGCTGTCCATGGTAACCAGTTTAGCAGCCATGATCACTTCAGTTTTGGACGAATGTAACAGTTTAAAAATCAGGGGGAACTGCACCTTTTTTTTTATATGGGGGCTCTGTATAAGGTATTTCAAATAGTTTGAACAAATTAACAAGGTGCCTGGCAAATAACTGTAAAGAAACCAACATTTTGCTAATAGGGGAGGGGGAAAAATGGCAGTATCGGTTTCCTTGTGGGATGGCCAGTGAGGAGGGGGATTTGCCTGGGTGCGGCCCTGATCAGCAGTGACATGCTGCAACAGGAGCCAGAGGGATGAAAACCCCTCCCATATGTCAGCGTCTCAATGTTAAAATAGGTGTCGGAAATACAGCTTTGGTGACCCAAATTTGGCCTCTTCTGCTGCATGAGGGGCCCACGGTTCCTCAGGACTCCTCCTTTTTGGTTTATTTGGTCAGACACAGCTGAAGACTCCAAAAGGTTATATACTCGTGTACAGATAAAATGACAGAACAGGGTGTGGCCAACGCCAGTGCCCAGGACTACCAACAGGTCAGGTTTTCAGGATATCCTTGCTTCAGAACAGGGAGCCCTTGAGGACTGGAGTTGGCTGTGCCCGCCCACCTCCTCCCCACCAGAACATCAAACACATTCTGAACAGCAACGGTAGATTCTTGCCACACAGGAACCCGCGCGGGGTATTATACAGGACACGAGGAATGGAGTGTACGCAATCCCACAGTTGTGTTACACAGCTGCGTGCTGTGTCTGAGTGTGCAATGGCATATAGACATGGAGGGGGGGGGGGGTTCTGTATTAATACTGTTTGACAGAGAGGATGATGAGTGAGTCGAGAGAATTTCTGAAATGATTAGGAGTGAGACTGATTATGAGGGGGATACATTCATTTCTACCCTATCTCTTTAAAGCTGAATTAATTGAAGGTGTGATACAGGTTCAGGCACTGGACTATATAGATGTTACCAGTCCTCGGTCCTATCAGCTGCCTGGGTTTTATACAGGCACAGATAATGTAATGTTTCTCGTTTCCTTGATCTGTAAACCACCTGATAGTATAAAGGTCTTTTTAATTCAGTTTGTGATTTGGCTGAGGTGATCTGCAGGATATAGCAGAGTCCGTTACCAGCAGTGCAAAGAGGATAAACCATTTAGAAACGGTTGCATCGACGGCAACAATGGAACCCATCCAGTGACATTCAGCTCCGTGCCTAGGAATCTCATTGAAGTGCTTCAGTGTGCACCCCACATTAACAAGCACACAGCACCCCACATTTCTTCCTCAACCCTCTCAAAAGCTGCTTACCGCAGACGATCCTTAAAACTGCAATGGTTTGCATGAGGGAGACCCTGAGGCTGCTAATACCGCTCTCCCAGAATCCTCTGCTCCTCCTTGCCCTCCCAAGTGAGGGCAGCGACACAATCCTGGCACTAAATCCTTCACTGGACCATCTACCATGTGGTTGGTTTTGCAATACTGAATACATACACCCCTTAAGTGCCAGGGGGGGGAGAGAGAAGCAATGCATGGCCCCTCCATGACTAAAGGGGGTAAAAGTCAAAGCACTAGCCTACCCTATATTATTAGCATTTTAATATCAGGTCCAACAAGAGGGGAGGGAAGGGGGGTGGAAAGGATTGGCACAGGTACAGAGAAACCTGACAGCCATTTGAAATGATCCCACACACACAAAACATTGGCTGATGGAATGATTTTGCAGTGAAATGAAGGGGACAATAAAAAAAAAAAAAAAAACGGGAATCCAGCGATTGTCCCCGTAACTGCCACTGTCCCCCCAAAAACGGAACGCAGCTTTGGGAACTAGGACGTTAAAGGGAGTGGTGTGTTCGCTTCCTCCCTTTCCCAGGAATTGCCTTAAAAAGGAGAAACGGCTTGATTTAGAATGCAGGATAAGAGAGATCGGGGGGCTGATCCCTTCAAATGCATTGCAGGGGTTAAAAAAAAAAAATCCACCCCTTTGCCTTTCAGCTAATTGCCACACTAATATACGAGGCATTATATAAGTCTTGGTTGCAGGTAAATAGTTCCCTTTCCGGAAACAATGAGGATAGAACACAGAAGAACCCCCCACAAAGAACTTTTTTTTATGGGTGGGTTGGTGTGCGTGAAACAGGGAGCGTGTAGCTTCGTCACGGGGTGTCCTGGTTGGCATCACACAGACGGTTCCCTCCAGCGGGACCGCGGGTCAGACGGCTGAACGCTGCTATGACAACCAGTCCGGCGAGGTTGGAAAAGGCGATCCCGTAAACGCTCATCCTACAGCCGGTTATCACCACTGAGACGGGTCTTGCGGGGGACCCTGGGGAGAGGCAGAAGCAGATTTAGGGCCAGTTCCACGAAGCTGTGTTAAATCCGGGCACATGACGGGACGGTACCTGATGCAGGAGCGGGCGTGATGTTCCCTGAGGTTACCACGTATCCTCGCAGCTATTTATATGCGAACACTGCATCCTTTCTACATCTCATTAGCATAGAGTTACCGTCACATTATTGTAGCAGAACGCTGGGTTATCTTCCAGTAACGTGACGGTAAGTATGTCTTAGTGTTACTCCCATCCAGGCCCTATAACTCCCAATAACGTGACGGTAAGTATGTCTTAGTGTTACTCCCATCCAGGCCCTATAACTCCCAATAACATGACGGTAAGTATGTCTTAGTGTTATTCACATCCAGACCCTATAACTCCCAATAACGTGACGGTAAGTATGTCTTAGTGTTACTCCCATCCAGACCCTACAACTCCCAATAACGTGACGGTAAGTATGTCTTAGTGTTACTCCCATCCAGACCCTATAACTCCCAATAACGTGACGGTAAGTGTGTCTTAGTGTTACTCCCATCCAGGCCCTATAACTCCCAATAACGTGACGGTAAGTATGTCTTAGTGTTACTCCCATCCAGACCCTATAACTCCCAATAACGTGACAGTAAGTATGTCTTAGTGTTACTCCCATCCAGACCCTACAACTTCCAAAAACGTGACGGTAAGTATGTCTTAGTGTTACTCCCATCCAGACCCTATAACTTCCAAAAACGTGACGGTAAGTATGTCTTAGTGTTACTCCCATCCAGGCCCTATAACTTCCAATAACGGGACGGTATGTATGGGTAAATAGAGGTTATATTCAAGATGAGAAAGAGAGTAGAAGGAAATAACGCCATGTTACGTATAGTTTAACAAACTGAGTTTACAGCTATGCATACCCTATAAAAACCCTATTTCAGTCTTTGTATGGGAGTAATGCCAAGTTTAAGTATGACCTCACGTCATATTAAGTCCCTGCGTTACCTTTATCGGGCTTAAGTGGATATGAGATGTAACAACGCCTCATTTGCATGTCATCACAAACATTAGAATTACATCTGTTCTTTACGGGAGAAAACGTGGCATAATGAGACGTTATTGTCCTTTGAAGACACGTTTAGTCTTAATGCCACATTAACGTCAGCCAACGCCCCGCTGAGTGACTTATCGGAGATGGGTGGATCCGGTCCAAGAAGCGTATAAACGTCTCACGTGTCAGAAGCCGTGTCATCCAAGTAACAACTGGGCAAAATGAAATGAACACTTCAAGGACTACTGAAGTGCTGAAGCAGGGACTGATTGAGCTACGGGGGGAGAGGGGGGAAGAGGTCTTGAGCAATGGTGTTAAGCCCCCTGATATAGGAGATTGCTGCCTTGATTAGAACAGCCCGGTTTTAGCACGAGGCGTTACCTCCGCTCCCTATCGAAATGCTCAGACAGTTGTTCTTGCGAGACGCGGAAATCCTCCAGTTGATTTGAAGAGTAGCGCGATTCCGCCGGCGAGTCGCGGGTTCGGCCGGCCGACTGGTCGTTCATCCGTTCCCGGGGAGCTGAGGCTCCGTTAACCTCCCCGTTCTCCTGCCGGAATATACATGGTGGTCAGCAACTCCTCCCCTCCCCCCCTTATTCCCTTCCCTCTGGGTGGAACGGTCTCCGATCCAGGTCACACTCCTAAACCTTCCCATGATGGCAATGGGGCTTCTCACCACCAATTAGGTCCATTCACTAGAACCTTCTATGGACTGCTCATCAAGTTGTAAGTAGAGCTAATTTTTAGATCAGTCCATCTATGAGGTTCACCAGTAGTGTAGCTACAATCTTGATCATTAAGTAACCTCCACGTCAGTTCACTAGCAGTGTAGATCTTGTGTGGATCTCACCCACTTATAAGTTGACGACCAGGACATCTCAGTTGTTGATATCTCACCAACTTACTCATAGCAGCTGTTCTACAAGTGAACTTCTTCCTATGTGTAAGTTGGCGAGATATCCAGGCCGCGGTTGTCCTACAAGTGAACTTCGTTCCATCTCAGTCATTCACCAATGAGTTCACTTTTAGTGTAGTCTGGACCTCCCGCCCCACCAGAGTTCACCAATAGTGTGGCTGGTCTCTCAATTTCTCACCCACATACACAAGAAATACCTAGTAGGACAGCTCCTACCTGGATCATTCATGGGCAAGTTCACTAGTGATGTTGATCTCTTACCAACGAATAAGTGGGCTCACTAGTGCCCAGCCCCCAGCGACCTAGTAGTGAGTTCACTATCATTTCATCCCGTCCGTTTCATTGACCAACCTATAAATGGGGATTTGCAGGCAGGCGGAACTAGCGCCTTCATCAACCCGCACGTGAATTCACCAACTACCACCACCACCACCGCTCCAGGTCACCCTCACCTTGCTGGGGTAGATGTCTATCTTGACGAGCAACGACGCCAGCTCCAGATCCTCAATGTAGTTATTCTTCAGGGGAACCGCCCTGAACCCTAAAACAAGAACCCAAATATCAGTCCGTGCCGTCACGCCCGAGACGTATCTTTCTCTGCCAGAGAGTAACCATACAAACAGATTAGATATTCTCTGTCGACCCAAGGCCATGAACAACGGGAAATACCCTACAGACCCAGAATAACGGCGGCCATCTTTACACAGGGCAGCCATCAATGTTTGAAAGCAAAGGATTGCAAACGCCAGCAGTAAATGCATGGAAAGGAAGGTGCATCAGCGTGGTAATGGCCGCGCGTGTGCATCGATGTGTTAACGTGCATCTGTGTGGGCCAACTCCAGCCCTCAAGGGTCACCAACAGGTCAGGTTCTCAAGATATCCCTGCTTCAGCACAGGTGGCTCAATCAGTATGCCGAAGCAGGGATATTCTTCAAACCTCATCTGTTGGTGGCCATTGAGGACTGGAGTTGGCCAATGACTGGGCCACCTGTGCTGAAGCAGGGACAGCTTGAAAACCTGCCCTGTTGGTGGCCCTTGAGGACTGGGGTTGGTTACCACTGGGGTGGACAGGGGACATGCAGTGCTGTAATATGGGGGCTTCTATTAACCGTTTCAGTGCCAGAGCCCCTCCGGGGCGGCTATAGTGTGGAGGGAAAAAGCACTGAAGTTTATCAGTGTCTTGCACCTCTCTATTCCACCCCCACCCCCAGTACCCCCAGAACTCGGTCGCTCCCCCCTACCTGTCTTCAGCCCTCGCACCACGAACGACGCCTGCGCCAGGAAGTTCTGGTCACTGAACATGTCCTCCTCGTACACCACGAAACGCAGGAACGCGAACTCCGGGTTAGTGATCAGAAAGTGGAAGCATTTCTGAGGCCACACCGGATTCAGACCATTATCCACTGAGCAAAAACAGAACACAGGAGCACACGTTCCCTTAGTCTGAAAGCGCTTAGCCATGTAACATGCCACTACCACTTTTAATACCCGCCTGGTGGTTTAGTGACACAAAACCCGCTGTTTTGTCGCAGGCTTGTTATCGGATCACAGCTAAGTCGAGGGGAGCGCGCGGCAGTGGGTAGCGATGTGTTATAAGGCATTCCCCTAGAAAATGCACGGCGGTGGCCATATTTAACAAGCCCTGCGAAAATTATTTGCAGGGTCTGTTTGTCTGCAACTGAAACCCACTAGATAGACAAATGATCAATGTTGAGTATGAGAAAGAGGGGGGAGAGAGAGGGAGGGGGGAGAGATGGGAGAGAAGAGAGGGGGTGAGGGGGTGAGGGAGATGTCTTGGGGGGATTTGAAGATGATTGTTTTTATGACTGGGAGGTTTTAGACTGAGTGGGTTATTTTCTGTGGGTATTGTGATGAGAGGGAATGTAGTTGATTTTATTGATCGACTGAGATGTTTGAAGAGAGAGGAGGGGGGAGAGAGATTGATGAAGGAGAATGGAGGTGAGGGGAGGATAGGGAGGGCGTGATGAGAGAGAGGAGGGAGGGGAGAAGGAGAGGGGGGAGAGAGGAGAAAGGGAGGAGAGAGAAGGAGGGAGGGGAGAGGGAGGGGAGCAAGAACAGAGAGGGAGGGGAGAGAGGGGGGGGGAGTAGGGGATAGGAGAGCGAGGGAGAGGGGGAGGGGAGAGAAAGGGGAGGGGAAAGAAGCTGGAGGAGGGGGAGGGGAGAGAGCGAGAGACACCTTATGATATGCCCTCCAGTGGTTTTAGGGAAGAGAGACAATATTAATTCTCAATGGTGAACACATTATATGAAGTGAAGTCCAGATATGAGAGTGTTATGACTCCTGGTGTCTTAATAGCTGCTTCTTGTAGGAGGGAACCCCTGTATGTCAAAGAAATGCCTATATAGTGTTAAACAGAAGCGCGTAGGACACAGACCACCATACAAAACCATGCCACCCTTTAATAACAAATATAACAATGCCACCCCATAATAACAAATATGAATGAAAATTAAATATTGGACTCAAGGTTACATAGTAGATGAGGTTGAAAAAAGACATATGTCCATCAAGTTCAACCTAAGTTAAATGTAGACGACAGATACTTTCTCCTATATCCGTACTTACAGTATATTGATCCAGGGGAAGGCAAACACAAAACCCCAGTGACACATTATCTAATGATATCTTATAAGGGGACAAATAAATTCCTTCCTGACTCCAAATATTGGCAATCAGATTACTCCCTGGATCAACATCCTTCCCATGTATACTTATTTGGTATATCCCTGTATACCTTTCCTTTCTAAAAGGATTCTAGGATTTTTAACAAATCTATTGTATCTGCCATCACATTCTCCATGGGTAATGAATCCCACACTGTAACTGCCCTTGCTGTAAAGAACCCTTTCCTTTGTTGCTGGTGAAATCTCATTTCCTCCAACCTTAAGGGATGGTCCGAGTCCTTTGTACTGCCCGTGGGATGAATAGTTCTTCTGAAAGCTCCTTGTACTGTCCCCGGATGTATTTGTATATAGTTATCATATCCCCTCTTAGACGCCTCTTTTCTAATGTAAATAAATCTAATTTAGCTAGCCTCTCCTCATAAGTTAGATTGTCCATCCCCTTTATTAATTTGGTGGCTCTTCTCTGCACTCTCTCTAGTTCCATAATGTCTTTTCTAATGAGTGTTCCCCAAAATTGTACTCCATATACAAGGTGCGGTCTTACTAATGCTTTGTAAAGGGGCATAATTATGTTTAGTTCCCTTCCATCCATTGCCCGTTTGATGCAAGATAAGATCTTGTTTGCCTTTGCACCTACTGCATGACTTTGGGCACTATTGCTAAGCCTGCAGTCTACCAGCACTCCTAAATCCTTCTCCATCAAGGATTCTCCCAATTTATCCCCATTTAATGTGTAAATCACCTGTTTATTCTTGGTTCCCAAATGCATAACCTTACATTAATCTGTATCAAACCTCATCTGCCATTTACCTGCCCATGTTTCCAGTCTCTCCAAGTCCTTCTGAAGAGAAATTACATCCTGCTCTGATTCTATTACCTTACACAATTTAGTATCAGCAAAGATGGAGACTTTGCTCTCGATGCCAACCTCCAGGTAATTAATAAACAAGTTAAAACGCAAGGGTCCCAGTACCGATCCCTGAGGTACTCCACTCACGACTTTAGCCCAACCTGAAAAAGTTCCATTGATGACAATCCTCTTCTGTCTGCCCTTCAACCAGTTTTCAATCCAGTTACATATATTATTACTGAGTCCAAGTTGCTTTATTTTGTACACCAACCTCTTGTGTGGAACCTTATCAAAAACCTTTGCAAAATCTAAGTAGATCTAAGTAAATCTAAGTAATCTAAAAATCTAACGCATCAACTGCATTACCCTGGTCTAAATTCCTACTAACCTCCTCAAATACACGAATAATGTTAGTCACCCTTGCAGCAGGAGAGGAGAAGTGCTTGGGAATATGCTAGGCGTCTTATGCCCTGTGGTCTGATTTCACACTAGTTATATTCTCTCCACTTTTCCTTTGTCATACTCTTAGATTGATTACTTAGAGATGCTTTGTGTGCTTAATCTGCTAGGGTTGCTGTTTCATCGTGTTGGGGCTTTGGGGAAGGGAAGTACCTCTGGGTCCCCTTTTGGGGTCCTGAGGGAACGGGCCCGAGGAAGGTGTTTGTCCCCGAAACGTTGCCCCCCCCTGTAACCCCCCATTTTTCTCCCCCCCCCCCCCCTGTTTCTCCCTCCCCCCCCCCCCCCCCCCCCACTGTGTGATATTCTGTTTTTTGCATACTATGGTTTTTGCAGTATGTACTTTAGATGCTTTTGTGTTGGTCACATCGCTCCGTGGATTTGACTTGTGTTGACATTAAATATCTTTTTTTGATTTGGCAATTACCTACTCTTGAGATTCATTCTACTAGTCAGTGAGTGCTGGAACTATTATTACTGTTTTTTTGGTGAGTGTCTAAAAGATGGTCCTGGTGGCCAGGTTCCGTGGGTTCCGTGGGTTCCGATGTTGCTAGCTCAGGGTTCCAAGACCGCAGCTGCCGATGATCAGCCTGCGTGCATCACTGATGATGGTATCTGCTGACATTTGGTTCCTGTGGCGTCCATCCGTGATATGCTGGGGGTCCCTCACTGTCCGTGGCTGGTGTCCCCCCCCCCGTGTCGGCTCTGGTCGGAGTTTGATGATGTCACTGGATAGTTGTCCGGCGTGGTACACAGCTGACCCTCTCTCACGGTGTTTCCACGCAGGCTGCGTGCTAAATCGGAGGCCACGGAGCCCGGCCACATCCGGACCGTATTGTCAGATAAGCCTCTTTTAGACACACCTTGAGCGCAAGTTTTTCATTCTCTTATTAAAGTGTGGCATTATTTTTCATAGTTGTCTATGTCACGTGCTTCTGTTTCACATACATACATACATACATACATACATACATACATACATACATACATACATACATACATACATACATACATACATACATACATACATACATATCACAGATATATTGAATGTAAGGGGACGTGGCGTTTTCCCATATCCGCGGCGCTGACATATCGCCCTGACGCCGTCTCTCACCCACAATGTCCGTCTTCTGCTTGGCATTGTCGTACTCAGCGCCGCACACCTCCACCTCCACAAACGGGCACACGATGCCCCTCCCGTTCTTCGGCAGGTGTCGTGCGCCTAGAACCTGCCAAATAAAAGTAGGGGAGGGAAGAGGAGAGAGAGAGCAGGAGGGCCGGGGTGAAGAGAGGGAAGGGAAGGGACGGGGTGAGGGGAACGAGGAGAGGAGGGGAACGAGGAGAGGGACGGGGCGAGGAGAGAGGGTCACACATCTTTTCATTTATTGCTCAAAAACTTTGAATGCGCGTGAAATTCTTCTGTATTATGTGACTATGTACACACACACACACACACACACACACACACACACACACACACACACACACACACACACACACACACACACCAGAAGTCGCCTCTAACCTCGATACAGACGATAACCGGCTCCAGCATGCGCAGGGAACACTTGTCAAACGGATCGAAGGCGTCGTCCCTCATGCTGCCCGGCTGCAGGACGTACCCACAGCGCCCGCCAGACTGGAACAGGGTCTGATTCATCTGCATGGGCTTGTCTGGGACAGAGAGAGGGCGAGAACGTGAGCCACGTGTGGCACTTCCACCGCAGGGCGATCCACGCGGACCTGCGTGTGTCACTCCCACCGCAGGGTGACACCATGAGCCAGGTGTGTCACTCCCACCGCAGGGTGATCCACGGGTGTCACTCCCACCGCAGTGTGATCCACGGGGACCCACGTGTGTCACTCCCACCGCAGGGTGATCCATGGGGACCCAAGTGTGTCACTCCCATCACAGGGTGATCCACGTCTGTCACTCCCACCGCCGGGGGACAACGTGACCAAAGTGCGTCACTCCCACCGCAGGGGAACAGCGTGACCCAAGTGCGTCACTCCCACCCCAGGGCGACAAGGTGACACCGTGACCCAAGTGCGTCACTCCCACCGCAGGGTGACAATGACACAGATCGAGAGGGACATATGACCCGGTGAGACCGTCCCTTTCAAAACAGGATGACACAGAGGGAGGGGAAATCCACTCTGTCCTACCCAGGTGACACAGACGGAGGAGACATTGACAGTCCCTTGCACCGCATGGTGACACGGATATAATGACCTATGACTCTGAGTCTGTCCCTGACACGCACACGGTGACACGGCTCTGGGTACCTGGAGTCTGGAAGTTCAGTGCCACCAGCTGGCTGCCACAGAGCCACATGGGCATAGGGTCATAGTTGGAGGAGTCGAGGCGCTGGCCTTTGGGGTAGATGCGGGACAGCTGGCGCCGGTTATACTGAAGGAACTTCTTCCCCTTCATCTTGTTGACGTACTTCTCGGCTTTGGTTTCGGGGAAGGACGACATGTCTCGGTAACAGGCCCGCTCCGTGCCGATCTCTGCGGAGAAGCACCAGTCGTCAACCCAACGCAGGGTACATACCCGCTACTCATGTGACAAGCGCGGCACACGGTAACAGGCCCGCTCCATGCCAATCTCTGCGGAGAAGCACCAGTCGTCAACCCAACGCAGGGTACATACCCGCTACTCATGTGACGCGCGCGGCACACGGTAACAGGCCCGCTCCGTGCCAATCTCTGTGGAGAAGCACCAGTCGTCAACCCAACGCAGGGTACATACCCGCTACTCATGTGACAAGCGCGGCACACGGTAACAGGCCCGCTCCATGCCAATCTCTGCGGAGAAGCACCAGTCGTCAACCCAACGCAGGGTACATACCCGCTACTCACGTGACGCGCGCGGCACACGGTAACAAGCCCGCTCCGTGCCGATCTCTGCGGAGAAGCACCAGTCATCAACCCAACGTAGGGTACATACCCGCTACTCATGTGACATGCGCGGCACATACCCGCAAAGCACGAGACACTTTCTCTGCGCCCATCACGTGCTCTGATCATTGTAGCGGAGAGAGAGAGACACAGAGAGAGAGACACACACACAGAGAGACAGACACAGAGAGAGAGACACACACACACAGAGAGACAGACACAGAGAGAGAGACACACACACACACACACACACAGAGAGAGACAGACACAGAGGGTGACGGACAAAGAGAGATAGACAGAGACAAAGAGAGAGACATCTCCTTACTCTCTTCATCGAAGGGCACTGGTCTGCAGTAGATGACGAGTTCAGACAGTTCCAGAGCGATCTTCTTCCTCCGCTCCATGATCTTCCCTTCTGTGAGCTGGAGAGGAAGCTAAAGCAATTAGCGGGGGTCCGAGCCGGGGGGCCCGACACACAGAGCACCAGGGGAGGGGTGTTGTAGAATGACAAGCAGAGCTCGGGGGGGGGGGGGGGGGGGGGGGGGGGACCCCCGGGGCCGGGGGGGGGGGGGGACAACCCGCAGAGCCCGGGGGGAGGCATGACGGGTTGGTGGCGGCGGACTGCTGTGGCATCTCCCCTCACTGCTGTGGCATGCCCCCTCACTGCTGTGGCATGCCCCCTCACTGCTGTGGCATGCCCCCTCACTGCCATTGCCTAGTATATTGATCCAAGAAGGCGTTAAAAGTGCCGGCTTTCAAAAAAAGAAATGTATCATTTTCTATATAATTCTGTTTGAAATTAGACCATTGCGAAAATATTAATTATTATTATTATCATGACCGACTGTTTCCTATTTCCTATTCCAAACAATAACTACAATGTAATTCTGTTTCAAGTAAACATGGTAAATAAATGTATAATTGTGAATAATAAATGCTGTTTTACCCGTGCGGCCCCAATCGGTTTTCCTTGGAGCATTTCGTCCCGCCTCACTGTACAAGTCGTGGCGCCCTGAATTAGAGGAGCATAGCTCCGTATCCGTGCTCAGAAGTGCGCATACAGCATCATAAAGCATATCACGTCTCCAAGTCCACGCTGATAACAGGCGCCTTGCAAATAAGGTCTTGCTTGTAACTCTAATCATATAATGCTCCGATTAGGGGGGAGGACCTGGGCAGAAGGCGATCAGGGGGGGCTGTCCTAGCTGCACAAAGTGAATGGACCGCTGGACGTCAGCATACAGACTTTGTGTGTAAGGCCCGTAATGTAGTGGGCGCGCTTGCTGCGCCGTGCGCGAGCTCGGCGCTTATAGTTGGCTGCGGTTAGCCAGACGTCCTATACTAGGGGCGCGCGCGCGCACGGCAGTGAGCGGGGAGCCGGGCGATCGGGGGGGGGGGGGAGGAGAGTGTGAAAAGTACGTTTTCGTGCCGCTACCGCTCAGCCTGCAATGTGTGTGTGTGTGTGTATGCATGTGTGTGTATGCGTGTGTGTGTATATATGTGTATGTGTGTGTGTAAGTGTATGTATATATATATATATATATATATGTGTGTGTGTGTATATATGTGTATGTGTGTGTGTAAGTGTGTGTATATATATGTGTGTGTGTGTATGTGTGTGTATGTGTATATATTTATCAAAGTTGCACAGTATTAATAAATAATTTATTCTCACGTCTTTTTTTTTAATTTTTAAAATATATAATACACACACACACACACACACACACACACACACACCTTCCCCAGTGACACACAAACCACTTCAGTGACACACAGTTACCCAGTGACAGACAGACAGACACACACACACACACACACACACACACAGTGACTGCTTCCAAGTGACACACACACACACACACACACACACAGTGACTGCTTCCCAGTGACACACACACACACACACACACAGTGACTGCTTCCAAGTGACACACACACACACACAGTGACTGCTTCCCAGTGACAAACACAGAGAGACAACTACCCAGCGACACACACACACACACACACACACAGTACTTTCCAAGCCTGTCGCTCATTGCAGCACGGACCGTACACACAAAAAGTGTGCGTCACGTGCACGCGCGCCCACCACATTACGGGATCACTCCCCTGGGGCTGGGCTCGGTGCGCTGCAGAGCACTGGAGATAAACAATCCAACATCTGAGAGTGCTCCCCCTTGTCGGAGTGCTCCCCCTTGTCGGAGTGTCCCTGTGGTATGCGCATTCCCTGTGGCCTGCGCGCTCCCTGTGCTCTGCGCGCTCCCTGTGCTCTGCGCATTCCCTGTGCTCTGCGCGCTCCCTGTGCTCTGCGCGCTCCCTGTGCTCTGCGCGCTCCCTGTGGCCTGCGCGCTCCCTGTGGCCTGCGCGCTCCCTGTGGCCTGCGCGCTCCCTGTGGCCTGCGCGCTCCCTGTGGTGTGCGCGCTCCCTGTGGCCTGCGCGCTCCCTGTACTCTGCGCGCTCCCTGTGGTGTGCGCGCTCCCTGTGGTCTGCGCGCTCCCTGTGGTCTGCGCGCTCCCTGTGGCCTGCGCGCTCCCTGTGGCCTGCGCGCTCCCTGCGGTCTGCGCGCTCCCTGTGGCCTGCGCGCTGCTGCAGCGTAGAGTCTGAGAAGCAGTGTCCTGGGCGGAGACGCGCCGGACACGCACAGCTCGTGGAGCCGAGGGAAAAGGACGCGTCTGGACCAAGATCTCAATACAAATACATTTCTGTTATTGGGTCTTCCAATCAACTCGCTCACATAGGACTGCGAGAGGAACGCTGACGCGTTTCGAGCTTCCTGTCCTTTGTCAAAGAGGACATTGTACCCCTGCTTCAGCACAGGTGACTGAGCCTCCGATTGAGCCACCTGTGCTGAAGCACAGACTGGTTGAGCCACCTGTGCTGAAGCACAGACTGGTTGAGCCACCTGTGCTGAAGCTGGGACTGATTGACAGCTACCTCTGCTGAAGCAGGGACTGATTGAGCCACGTGTGCTGAAGCAGGAGTATTATGTAACCCTGACCTGTTGGGGGGGAGGGATCTTGAGGACGGGTGCGCGTGGCGCTCGTGCACACACGCGATCGGCGCTTAGGTAAACAAAAAACTATACTTACCTGTGCGCTCAACTACCCGCAATGCTCTCCAAGCATGAGCGCGCTCAGCGCCAGCGGGGCTCAGCCTAAGGCCGTGCCTATAGTGCCGCCGATGGCGACGGCGACATGACGGGTGACGTCACCTGTCGCCGTCGCCCCCGGTTATGTTATGTTAAGTTATGTTTCGCCGGGCGGTGGCATCGCGGGATTCCGGCAATTTGATTTGTTCAACGGCCGCCACGTGACGCGACAGCGCTGGAAAAATCGCATTTTGCCGGCTTCCAGTTTTCGCGACGGCGGCAATGTATGTTTTCGGGCGACGTTGCGTCGCCGGCACTACAAGCGCGGCCTACCTCAGAGACACAGACACACACACACTAACTCAGAGACACAGACACACACACTAACTCAGAGACACAGAAACACACACTAACTCAGAGACACAGACAACACACTTAACTCAGAGACACAGAAACACACACACTAAAGACACAAACACACTACCTCAGACACCAACACACACACTAACTCAGAACACAGAAACACACACACTAACGACTCAGACACCCTATCGAGCACCGACACACACACTAACTCAAGAACAACGACACAACAGAGAACACACACACTAACTCAGAGACACAGAAAC
The DNA here is from genome assembly GCA_036426205.1 of Ascaphus truei. NCBI lineage: Eukaryota > Metazoa > Chordata > Amphibia > Anura > Ascaphidae > Ascaphus > Ascaphus truei. The sequence goes on from CM071587.1 coordinate 8,723,163, forward strand.
ACACACTAACTCAGAGACACGAACACACACAACTCAGAGACAAACCAGCAACCACACTAGATAACACACACACCACACTAACTCAGAACACAGACACCACACCACACTACTCAGATACAACAGACACAAACACTAACTCAGGACACAGCAACACCCACTACTCAGAGACACAGAAAACACCAACAACACTAACTCAGAGACACAGAACACACACTAACTCAGATAACACAGAAACACACACTAAGCTCATACGACACGAAACACACACTAACTCAGAGACACAGAAACAACCCACTAACTCAGAACACAGACAACACAACACTAAACACACTCAGAACACAGAAACACCACCACACACACTCAGAGAACACGACAATACACAACACTAACTCAGAGACACAAACACACACTAACTCACGACACAGAAAACACACACTAACTCAGAACACAGACACCACACACTAACTATCAGAACAAACACAACACACACACACACTCAACTCAAGACACAGAACCACACACTAACTCAGAGACAGACAACAGAACACACACACACTAACTCATAAAGGACACAAAACCACACAACACTACTCAAGACACAATAAACCACACACACACTAACTCAAGACAAGAACCCACACACCTAACTCAGAGACCAGAAACACACACTAACCGAGACAAACAGAACACACTACTAACTCAGAGACACAGAACCACACTAACCAGAAAACACAGAAACACACACACTAACTCAGAGACACAGAAAAACACACACACTAACTCAGAGACACAGAAACACACACACTAACTCAGAGACACAGAAACACACACACACAACTGCCGCAAAAGACACGAAACACCACCCACTCGAGACACAGAAACAACAACACTAACTCAGAGACCAACACGACACACACCACTAACTCAGAGACACAGAAAACACACACTAACTCAGAGACACGAAACACACACTGAGACTCAGAGACACAAGAACACACACTACTCAGACACCAGAACACACACTACCTCAGGAGACACAGAACACACACCTAACTCAGAGCCAGAAACCCCCCACACTAACTCAGATACACAGAACACCCACACTATCCTCAGAGACACAGAACAACACTACTAACTCAGGACACAGACCCACACACACTAACTCATAGACACCAGAAACACCACACACTACCGTCAGAGACACAGAAAA
>CM071587.1:8729372-8730695 GCA_036426205.1 Ascaphus truei
TATCTTCCCTCGATGTTGTTTGCTTGTCGTCGTCCCTTTGTTTCTGGAAACGCGTGCACCTAGGATCCATCGGTGCGTTCCTCATTGCACGAGACATCCTCCCCCCATATTTTGGGTGAACGCTTTTGTTGTCTCTTTGTAACTGCCATCATGAGGTGTTCTCTGTCCCCTGGAACGTAACGAAGAAACAGTCCTCTTTTGCCCTAGAGGCCTTTATGAAATCTCTCTGTGGCGGTCTCTTTTAGACGTTGGAGAGACAGTCCTTTTTTTGACACTGTGGCTTCACCTTTAGGGCGCAGTCTTTTGCGGCTATGCCAGCCGTGACGCTGGCTGCTTATCGCTGGATTACTCTGGTGAGAGTAGGCCGACTGTCTTCCTAGCCGTCCAATTGCTCGCGAGAAGATCGTACGATTGTTTATTGTCTTTTGGATGACCCCTTTTTTCGGTGCACCTTTGGGAGGTTACTTTCTTCCTTCAGTGGAGTCGACTCGTCATCCTTGGTTATCTAACCCTAAGCATACCCGAGGCCATTGTCCCACATCCCCCCGATGTGAGTGTTTTTGTTGACCTGAGGGCTATGAACCTGTGCCTTTCTCTTCACTTTGCCCTTTCGGTCGCTTGGAGATGGCCAAGACCTGTTCAGGTAGAGATGTGTGGTCCACATTCTGTTACTACTACACCGTTCTGCTGAGCGTCAACTAGTCTTGCCCGGTTTCTTTGTGTCGTGCACAGCGTGCCCACTATCACCCATCCTAGGTCAAGTTTTGGTCGTATGGCGCGTTTGGGGTCCGTTTGCTGTTTCGTACTTTATGTACCCTCATGATGTCCCTGCCCGAGCAGCACAAGATCTTGGTGCCGGCTTGCTCTAAACTAAATACTACCGGCAGGAATGTATTGTGGCTATTCCCTTGAGGTGCGGTAATGCGTGCCCATGTCTGGTGGTTATCTTCGTCCCTGTTGTGGCCATTTTGCTGCACTCGATGATGTGGGAAGGGCATTTTCACTTTGCCGTCTTATTGATCATAATGGTTAGCCATTCACTCTTCTCCCCTGTTCCCATTCGCCCTGCGCACGTTCTGAGTGTGTAATGATAAGCACCGCTTGTTTTTTACATGTCGAGAACTCTGGACCTGACCGCGAGTCGTGTGCTTCTGGTCGTCTAGGATTGCGTACATCCGAATAGCCTTCTCAGTTTGGTCCCTGGGGGTGTACTGCGACAAAGGCAATTTTTTGACAGGATTTTTGTCACCTTCTTTCTGCAAACCTCATTGCGCTGAGATTGACAGATGTTGACTCGCATTCGTCGTCCTCCGCTGCCATGCT
>CM071587.1:8730737-8787320 GCA_036426205.1 Ascaphus truei
AGCACAATTGCTGTCCTAGGCTCAAAAATACTATTGCCGATTCCGCTACGGAGGATGGGTTCTTGAGTTGGTGGAGTGTCAGCGCCTCTAGGTGTAACGATGTCACGTGCTTGTCACTTTCGCACACTGTGCATTTGATCTCTTCTTTACAGTCCCTGGCTAGGTGAGTCGTGGAACCGCAGCACCTGAAGCAAACTCTGAATTCTCCAAGTAACCTCTTGCGTTCCTCTAGGGACTTCATCCTGAACCCAAAGCACTTGTTGAGTGGGTGTGGCTTCTTGTGTATGGGACATTCCCTGTTTGGGTCCCTTGGTTCCTTACCTCCGGTGACCGACTGATCAGGAGTAGTTTGGGTCGTGGGAGGCACGTCCGTCCTGCGGACCGAGATGGGTGTTTGGGTGTTACCATATCTCGTCACTGGTCTCTCGTTCCTCAGGCTGCTTGAACTGTATGTGGTTTGCGCACCTAAGATGAAACTGGGATCGTTCCTTGTCCTTGCTGCTTCGCGGATGAAGCTCAAGAAGAATGAGAATGGGGGGTAGACGACTTGCTTCTCCCTCTTGTATTTGGAACCTTGTGAAATCCACCTTTCTTGGAGGTTGAAGGGTAGCTTCTCCAGGATGGGTCTCACTCCACGAGCTGAGTCTAGGACGTTGAGACCTATTAAGGAATGGTCTTTCCTTGTGAACTCCAGTTCTTGCAGCAGGTCCCCGAGCTCTCGTAACTTCGAGTAGTCTTTGGTTGTGATCTTGGGGAAGCTGTCGACTCTTTTGAAGAGCGAATCCTCGATTGCTTTGGGGCTGCCGTAGCACTCTTTTAACCTTTCCCACACTAGTTCAAGACCTACTTGGGGTTGGTGCGCGTTTGCCGCCCGCAGTCTATTCGCGTGCTCTCTGGATTCGTTCCCCAGGAACTTGAATAGCAGGTTGAGCTCTTCTCTTGCTGAGAAGTCCAAGCTGTTGATTGCATCTTTGAACGTGAACTTCCACGTCCGGTAGTTCTCAGGGTGGTCGTGGAAGCTGGTGAGTCCTGCTTGCACCAGGTCACGCCGGATCATGTACTTGACTATGTCTGTCAGACCTGAGGCATCGGCGTGTTTGTCCCGTTCTGAGGTAGTTGCTGGGAGGGTCTGTGCGGTCGCCTCTTCCTTGGCGTGGACGCGTGACGACTGCTGATCGGTGTGAGGGGCTGTGTTTTCCCGTGTGGGTGTACCTGGATTGCGAGCCCGTTGTAGTGCATCCGTGTGCGTGCTGGCGTGTGGATCACTGTTGCGGCTGTGGCTATCCCAGGCAGCATGTACCATTGAAGGAACAGCGTCTTCTCCACGTGGACCTAGCAAGTCTTCGGTGTCTGTGGTATCGCTCCCGTCGTGTTGAGATGGTGCGCTGGTGTTTACACTGAAGAGGCTCTTCAGTGCGTTGGACTGGATCCTCTGAGGCAATCCGTCTGTACGGTTGCTCCCCGCCATCCTGTTGCGCGGCTGCTTCTAGGACTTCAGCTTGGGCTATGGTGGCGGCGGCTTCCTTCTCTTGATTTAGGGCCTCTAGGTTGACGTCCACCTCTGCCCTTTTTAGTTTCATGACTGCCTCTTTCTGAGCGTATGCGGCCCTGGCGCGTGCGGCCTCTGCGGTGGCTCGCGCCTTGGTGGTGTTTGCGCTTGCGCTAGACACGTGAGATTGCGCTGATCTTGCTGACCTTGATGAGTGTCTGGATGTGCTTGAGCGCTGTGACGCGGTCTCCAGGAGGAGCCCTTTTCTCTCGCTTTGGGCGTCTGCGATGGCGGTTCGCACGCGGCTGTCACGTGCCAAGTCAACATTGTGCTGCAAGTCCCTTTCTTGCAGGCTTTCGCTGGTATTAGCCCTGGCCAGGTAAGTGACGTATGCCTCTGACAGCTCTTGGTGGCATAAGTGGTCTATCTTTAATTGAGTTATTGCCTGTTCGAGCTGTTGTACGGAATTGCCAGCGGTGGCGACATTGCGTATCCCGAGTGTGGAAGTGTTCCAGGCCAACTCTAATTTAGCGCGGTGCGCTTCAATGTCAGTCTCGTATTTTTCACGGGCCTTTTGTGTCAGTGTGACTGTCCGTTTGGGCCTTGTGCCTGCCTGCGCCTGTTGCAGTTGCGCAGCGGTCTCTGTGTCTGAGAGATCGCTTTCCTGCGTGATGTCTGGTGAGGCTCTGAGTTCTGCCATGCTGTAGGTGTGTGTAGGCCTTTAGCCAGTGCGTGTGGCGTGCGGTCTGTTACCTGTGTCAACGATGGGCGACTGTCTCAGATGATGCCGAGCGGTGTCCTGCAGCGTTCAGCGTTGGGGTAGCTGTACTCACAGGTGTCCGATGGCTCTGACCCGTGTCCTGGCGGGTGTCCGGTAGCGTGGCCCTTGATGGCGCTAGCCGTGGGGACGTGCGCAGGGGTAGGTGAGATGGTGGCTCCTCACTATGTAGCTGTGCAGAGGGTGAACTCAGACAGAGAAAGGCAATTAGGTTTTGTGTAAGAAGCACTGTTTGTTCGCAAAGCTGCTGTGCAGTGTAAGCTGCTGCTTGTCTGTTAAGGCTGCAGGCTGTGTGCAGTTTGAGCTACTTGGTGCTTCTTTGTCTGCAGAGACTGCTCTGTTTTATCATGGAGTCTGGAGTATTCCATTCCATCTGCACTGAGAGAGAGCTGCAAGGAAAGTGACATCCTAGTGCAGCTAGCAGGGGGAACTGCCAAAGGAAGGGGGGCTGAAACAGAAAAGGCAGACAGGGGTATTTCTGTTCCATGACAGAAGCCACGACTATCTTTCACTGAGAAACAGCGCCGGCGGGACAGCGGTCTGTGTCACTATTGCGGTCATCCTGGCCATCAACTATCTCGCTGCCCACTCAAACCGGGAAACGCCAAAGCTCAATGAGGTATAAGGGGATCACATCGGGCACCATCTCTCCTTGCCCCTTCTTCCCAGGAAACTCTGCCGAGCCGGATCCTGCTCCCCGTTCTCCTCAACGGTGACAAGTTCCAGGTGTCTACATCCGCCTTCGTTGACTCCGGGTTCAGGAGGTAATTTTATTGACCAAGACTTTGCTTTAAGGAACAGGATTCCGCGTCTCCATAAATCTGTGCCTGTCGGGTTGGAAGCCATCGACGGACGTCCCCTCGAGCCAGCCTTCATCTCTCTGAAGACTTGCGAACTTTCCCTCATCGCTAAAGACGGCCATAAGGAGGAGATCGTTCTGGACGTAATTCATACACCATCTGTTGAGGTAATCCGAGGCCATCCCTGGCTTCAACGACACAACCCACAGCTGGATTGGACCAACAAAGGACCCATACAGTGGAGCCCTCAATGTCCAAGTCAACAAATCTGTGGTCTAAAGGTCCCTAAAGAAGACAAACCTACTCTTCCTGAAGTTTATGCTGAGTTCAAAGAGGTCTTCGACAAGGTACGCTCCGAGGTTCTTCCCCCACATCGGCCTTTTGATTGCCCGATTGATCTTTTGCCAGGCTCTGTTCTTCCCAAAGCCAGATCTTACCCTCTTTCTCTTCCTGAGACCAAAGCTATGTCTGAATATATTCAAGAGAACCTGAAGAGGGGATTTTATTCGGAATTCTTCGTCCCCAGCTGGGGCTGGCTTTTTGCCAAAAAGAAAGACGGGTTTCTCCGCCCTTGTATTGACTACAGGGGGCTCAATAAGATCACTGTGAAGAACCGCTAGCCCCTACCGCTCATCTCTGAGATTTTTGATCACTTACAAGGGTCCACTATCTTTTCCAAATTGGATCTTCGAGGAGCATATCATCTTGTCCGTATACGCCAAGGCGATGAATGGAAGACGGCCTTCAACACTGGTGATGGGCATTACGAATATTTAGTCGTGCCCTTTGGTCTTTGTAATGCTCGTGCAGTATTCCAAGAATTTGTAAATGAGATTTTTCGAGATCTTCTCAATCTTTTTGTCGTAGTCTATCTTGACGACATTCTCATCTTCTCTAAATCTTTCCCAGAACGCATCCATCACACTATGCTGGTCCTGTCTCGCCTTCGGGAGAATCTCCTACAAGCAACTCGCAGACAAAAAGTTCAAGCGGACCGTAATCGGCGCCAGGTGCCCAACTTCAAACCAGGAGACAGGGTGTGGCTCTCTTCCAAAAATATCAGGCTGAAGACACCGACTCCCAAATTGGCTCCCAGGTTCCTGGGCCCTTTTTCCATTTTGGAGCAAATCCGGTCGTGTACCGTTTACAACCGCCTCCTTCTATGAAAATACCTTCTGTCTTTCATGTCTCTCTTCTTAAGCCTGTGTTTCTAAGTTCGCAATTTCATAACACTTCTACTCCTAAGCCGGTGATCGTACAAGGTCAAGAGGAGTACGAGATACAGTCCATTATCGACTCTAGAAGATCAAGGGGATCAGTCCAGCACTTGGTCCACTGGAAAGGGGTTGGACCTGAAGGGAGGTCCTGGTTACCTCACCACCAAGTACATGCTCCCAGTTTGCTGAGGCGCTTCCACGCCAGGTACCCCCGCAAGCCATATTGGAGTCGACCTGGGGCCGCTCCTCAAGGGGGGAGGGGTGGTACTGTAAGGAATCGGGGAACACGTCCCCTGCGACGTGTTCCCTCCTTACCTCTTGCTGCACAGCATCCCGTTGCAAGTGATCCGGGAGCACGTCCCCTTTGGCGTGCTTCCTCCTTGCACCCTGCTGTAAAGTCTCAGATCTTACATGAAGCGTTTCAATATCCTGGACTCTTGGCGACTGTCCCACACCCACAGATCACTGCTACCAACCACCGTAGCCAAGCACTGCCATCTACTGCACCTACCCACCATCAAGGCCAAGCACTGCCATCTACTGCACCTACTCACCATCAAGGCCAGGCATTGCTATGCACTGCGCTTACACACCATGAAGGTCAGTCACTGCCATCTACTGCCCCTACCCACAATCAAGGCCAGGCACTACCATCTACTGCACGCATCCACCTGCCAGGCACTGCCATCTACTGCACCTACCCACCATCAAGGCCAGGCACTGCCATCTACTACACTTACCCACCATCAAGGCCAGCTACTGCCATCTACTGCATTTACTCACCATCAAGACCAGGCACTGCCATCTACTACCCGTGCCCACTGTCATGGCGAGGCACTGCCATCTACTGAACTTATCAACCATGAAGGCCAGGCACTGCCATCTACTACACTTACCCATCATCAAGGCCAGCTACTGCCATCTACTGCATTTACTCACCATCAAGACCAGGCACTGCCATCTACTACCCGTACCCACTGTCAAGGCCAGGCACTGCCATTTACTACACTTACCCACCATCAAGACCAGGCACTGCCATTTACTACACTTACCCACCATCAAGACCAGGCACTGCCATCTACTACACTTACCATCAAGGCCATGCACTGCCATCTACTGCACTTACCCACCATCAAGGCCAGACACTGCCATCTTCTGCACTTACCCACCATCAAGGCCAGACACTGCCATCTACTGCACTTACCCACCATCAAGGCCAGACACTGCCATCTACGACCCGTACCCACTGTCAAGGCGAGGCACTGCCATCTACTGAACTTACCAACCATCAAGGCCAGACACTGCCATCTACTGAACTTACCAACCATCAAGGCCAGACACTGCCATCTACTGAACTTACCAACCATCAAGGCCAGACACTGCCATCTACTGAACTTACCAACCATCAAGGCCAGGCACTCCCATCTACTACCCGTACCCACCATCAAGACCAGGCACTGACATATACTGTACCTACCCACCATCAAGACCAGACACCGCCATCTACTGCACTTACCCACCATCAAGGCCAGGCTTTACCATCTACTGCACTTGCCCACCGTCAAGGCCAGGCACTGCCATCTACTGTATTTATTCCCTCACCTGCTGTCTCTGTAAATCTCCTAACATACCACTTAGATCATAAGCTCTGCGGGGCAGGGATTTCCTATAACCCGGTTGAGTGGTTTTGGGGGGGGGGGGGGGGGGTAGCCTTAGTATTCTAATTCCCTGTAGAGCACCGAGTACCCAGTGGGTGCTATCTAAATACGGACCAGACGACTTCCACCGACGCTCGGAGACGTAGCCGGCGGCAACACGAAGGCACACAGGACGGCGGTCCTAAAGCGTCTTGTCTCTAATTTACGAGGAGAGGCTAGCTAAATTATATTTATTTACATTAGAAAAGAGGCATCTAAGAGGGGATATGATAACTATATACAAATATATTTGGGGACAGTACAAGCTTTCAAATTACTATTCATCTCACGGGCAGTACAAAGGACTCGGGGGCATCGCTTAAGGTTGGAGGAAAGGAGATTTCACCAGCAACAAAGGAAAGGGTTCTTTACAGTAAGGGCAGTTACACTGTGTGATTCATTACCCATGGAGGCTGTGATGGCAGATACAATAGACCTGTTCAAAAAAAAAGTTGGCCATCTTTTTAGAAAGGAAAGGTATACAGGGATATACCAAATAAGTATACATGGGAAGGATGTTGATCCAAGGATTAATCTGATTGCCAATTCTTGGAGTCAGGAAGGAATTTATTTTTCCCCTTATGAGATATCATTAGATGATGTGTCACTGGGGTTTGTGTTTGCCGTCCTCTGGATCAATAAGCAAGTATGGATATAGGATAAAGTATCTGTTGTCTAAATATAGCATAGGGTGAACTTGATGGACGCATGTATTTTTTCAACCTCATCTACTATGTAACTATGTAACTATGTCACCATGTAACTGGTGCCAGTTGAAAATTGAAATTAAACACATAACCCCAATCACTTGCTAGTATCCCCACCAGATATTGCAGCAAATAGAGCATCAGCCGTAAAATCGGATCAGTTAAAAGGCAGTAGGGAGCCCGTTCTGTGTGCACCCACTATGGAGCCAAAGTCACGTGTGAGTGACGTCAGACGCACCCAACGTACATGTCACCAATCGGCTTCATCGGGGGGGATGGTCTAGAAGTCAGACTAGGTCTACATTGGTCGCCATGTAACAATGGATGGAAACCTTGTGAATGAAATCAACAGGAGAATGGAGCATTTGGAAGAAACAAGACAATATTTCAAGGGAACCTTCCACTATGCGCCTCAATAGGAAAATGGTTGACCAGTGTGTGCGTCATCTTCAGCCCTGGTCTCCCCACTGCTGGATGAAGCTATCCCAATGATCTCCTAGGTACTGCGGTTAGACTCTTCTCAACATCGCCCAAAACACATTTTCTCATCCCATCTTACTTTTGGTTGTCTTGGCTTTTTAGTCTCTTTTGGAATTCAGTTGAGTTCCATCTTTGTCCAACAATGGTCGTTTCTTCTTGTGAGGTGTCCATCCTACCGACATTTTAATTTCTTCACCCTTGTGATGATGTCACACTTTGGTTTCTAACCCATTCATTCTTTTTCCTCTCTCTTCGGGTAATAACCCTGCATGCATCTCTCCATACTTTATGCCTTAAGCATCTGAATTATCTTTAAGGTCCAAGAGTCCCATCCATACATGAGCGCGGAGGGTGTATAAATGGAGCTCACCTGTTGTGCTTTGTTTTCCCATGATTTTTATCTCATGCTCTTTATGAAGAAATTAAAATGGCGGTGGACTAGACATATAAAATCGCAAGAAGGAATGACCATCGGTAGACAAAGATGGAACTCGTAACGGGATTCCAAAAGATGAAAAGACCAAGACGACGACCAACAGCAAGAAGGGAGGATGGGATCAGGGAATGTTTTGGGAGTGACGTTGAGAAGAGAAGCTTTAACCGCAGGACCTGGTAGATCATTGGGGAGACTTCATCCAGCAGTGGGTCAGTGTGATTATTATGTAGAGTCCCCCCTCCCCCTCAGTGGAGTTTCGTGTCAGATAACAAATGTACGTTCTTCCTGTGAAATCATTTCTGGATCCACAGGGCACAAAACAACCAAACCAATATAGGCCGAAATCCGCCAAGCCACACTGCCAAGTATTGCCCCCAATCCTCGTGTTAACTCCCCTTTAACTTAACAGCGAAGCCGGACCGGTGTAATAACCTGGCATGGCAGAATCCCAGCCTTACCAAAAAAACAAAAACACACACCTAGGCAGACGGCAAGTTGTAGGAATTTATTTTAAACAACCTACAAATCAGTTAATGGCAAATTCATGATAAAAATAGAAGATAAAAGGGAGAAAATAATGTCTGAGGAGAAAGGGAGACTGGTCTGACCACTCGCTAATATAACCCAGAATTGGAAACTTAATGATTCCAGGCAGAACATTCACATTAAAATTCTGTTTATAGGTATTTCTTCCCATTTTGTTTTTAATACAATTACCAATTAAAAAAAAAAAAAAAACACAACTAAAATCTTTCCGTCCAATTTCTTATGATGGCTTGTGCCCTTTAACTTCTAAAAATTTGGGAGTACCTGGTTAACTGGGACATTTGTTTTACGTATGCCTACTAATCCCCTCTGTAGCCAAAATGGCCCCTAGGGCTTCAAAGGGTTTACTGGTAATATTAAAATGGTTTTAAGTCGTTTTCTTAAAATGTTAGAAGCCCCTGAATAACTGTTTTTGTGCAGTTCAACTTAAGTTACCTAAGGAACACTGATGGTGTCAGTAGTGGGATAACCAATTGTCATAAAAAGGAACAGAGAAGTCTCTGCTCTGAAAATAACTGGAGTCAGTTTGGTCTCCTTGTGCACTTACAGAATATTCCCTCCCACATCTTAACGAAAAAGAAAACAAAAAATTTTTTTTTTTTAAAAATCAGTTAATTTTTAAAGCACATCCACATGAAAGTTAAATTCTTTATACTATTAAAATGCTTTTCCGTGTAACTAACGTCCTGCCTCAGTACAGAGAGGGGTCTGGTTTGCGGGCAGCCGTTTTTACGCCGGTGCTGCCCGCAGACCAGACCCGTCCCCTGAGCTGAACCAATGTGAGATTGGGTGGGTCAGACCGGGCCAGAAATACCGTTACACTTATGAGGAGAAAGAGGACATGATAATGAGGGAAATATTTACACAGAGGATAGTGTTGTGTTAGCCCAAAGAACAAAAATAAAATTGAAGTAATACCTTTAATGTCTAACTAATGGTTAAAAAGAGTGCAACTGCCATACCCACTAGGGTCCCTCTTTCAGGCCAGATTTAAAAAAAAAAAAAAAAGAAGCTGAAATAACATGCCATATTTATACAACGTTACATCCTAGTAACACTGGATACAGATGCTAATTAAACATAGCAATGCTAAGAAGGAACTCTATATGGATCAGGAATTACTGTAGATCAGTGATTTTCCAACTGGGGTTCCGCGAGCACCCCTCGGATTCCACAACTGCCAGGTGGGGAGAGCTAGGACATCTCTGCCATGCTTTAGCATGCCCGGTGGCGCAGCGGCACCCCACATAGCAGTGACCCCACGGCTCCCGAGCTCAGCAGCAGCAATAGCCGCACTGCTATCCTTCCTCTTTGCCTGCTCTGGTCGGTGCCGTAAGTCGTGTCATTTTCCAGCTGACAGGAGGGAGAGTAATGATTACCTTTTATTTTAGGGGTAAAATGCCAGGCTTTCTGGTTCCAAACCGGACACTTGGCAACCCTAGGCACAAGTGAAGTATTCTAAAAGGTTATACTGCTGATGTGTGTGGGGTAAAGGTATCGTACAGTATGTGTTGTTAGAAAGTATACATGTGTCTCACATATTTTGAGTTGACAGGGAAATATGCCATAATCTGTGGTCTCCTCACGATATGTTATTTCAAGTTTGGTGGTTCTTTGTAGAAGAGTAATGATGGTTTTCATCTTTTAGGAGGGTTTGTTGTAGATCTTTAACTATTTTAAATTAGGCTTCCAGTTGGGGACTTATGTGACAACTAATCGTACCAGGTTTACTTTCAGTTTCTGTTTGTAGTGTAGAATGTTTTTTCTTGGTATGCTGGTGGTTTTGTGTCGTTTGTTTCTCTGTGATTCTGTGGCTGTACCCTCGATTTATGACGTCCTTCACGATTGTATTCAGTTACTTGTTCCTGTCTGTAGTGTGACGGGCAGGGGTAACCTTGACAATTGTCTAAAAAAAATTTTTTTTAAAAATCAGTTAATTTTTAAAGCACATCCACATGAAAGTTAAATTCTTTATACTATTAAAATGCTTTTCCTTTTTTTTTTTTTTTTAAAACCCCTGGTCTCCATGTATCTTGTAGCTACCGAGCACTATAAGGCCTTGGCCATGTTTGGCGCTTGCTCGCTCTCGCTTGCTGCCGCTCGCTCTACCAGGAGCTTTTTGCTGTCCTTACAGAGGAGACAGCAAGCGCTTGGGAGGCGGGTATCACTGTGTGTGTGTGTGTCACTTGGTAGCTGTCAGTGTGTGTGTGTCACTGGGGAACATGTGTGTGTGTGTGTGTGTGTGTGTGTATATTATATAATATTTTAAAAATTAAAAAAAAAGACATGTGAGAATAAATTATTTATTAACATTGTGCAACTTTGATAAATATATGCACGCACGCACGCACGCGCACACGGGCGCGCACACGCGCACACACACGCACACACACGCACACACACGCACACACACGCACACAAAAAAAAAAAAAAAAAAAGTGTGAGCTTCTCCCCATTTCAGCTCCCTCTGGAAATCATAGAAAAATCACATTTTTAACATCCCCCCTCCTTTTAAGTGTCGAAACCATAATACAGCGATTGGGCGGGCGGAATCTTTGCGTTACGGCTTTCTGCTGTTTAACTGGGGGAGGGAGGGGGGGTCAAGTTGTTTAACTCCATGTGTGCCAGACAGGCTTCCAAGCACCTCTGACAACCAACAGGACAACGTATCAACTTACGCGGAAGGCGCCGGACGCACCGCTCCGTGTTTTTGGGAGATGGGGCAGTGAAAAATTACCATTTTTTTTCACCCAAAATTGCCTTGATACTCCCTTCCCCCCCCCCCCCCCCAAAAAAAAAAAAAAAGTAATAATATTTTTTTTAACAGGGTAAGGGGATATGTTCAGATTTAAGGGGACAGGTAACATTTATTTTTGCTTTTTTTTTCCTATTAAAATATATAGACGTTATTGCAAAAAAAAAAAATCCTTAACTGTAAAAACACACGCGGGTCTTCCGACTCTCTACAGATATGCTTCTTTTTTTTTCTGGTTGTAAAAAGCGGATTTTTTTTTTGTCGTTTTCACCTGGTGATACCTCCCATAAAATGTGGCTCCGATTTCGGATTTTTCGCCCTTTTCTCCCCTTGTTTTTTTTTTTTTTTTACATATGTATATAAAATCACTGTCCATGGGACAATATCGAAGACAGCCGGGGGGGACACGGCCTTAAAAATGTCACCTTGTTTCCACGCGTGGAACGCAGCTTTCGCAATTTCTTCTTCTTTTTTTTACATATATTCCTCCGGCCTTCTCCAGTCCCCGCCCCCTTTATAATTCTGCGGCATATCCCCCTCCCCGTCTCAAAAAGCAAAACAAGAAACAAAAGACAGTTGATAAAAAGATAAGGCTCACAGCTCTCCAGAAAGTCCATTCCCCCCCACCCCCCCGCGGTGAGAACCAGGATTTTTTTTTCTTCTTTTTGTTTAAAAAAAAGAAAAAAACACAAACACTGGGGGGGAAAAAAAAAAATGTAAAAATTAAAACCCGCGTTTGCGCCTCGCACGTTAAAATTCATAGTCATCTTCTGCCATATCGATGGCCCAGGCAAACTTCTCTCGCTGAGTTTTGTTGTAGATCTTCTCGATGGGGATTCCGTACTTTTTACACCTGGAAAGAAATAAGGGGGAGGGGAGATTTTTTTTTAAACCATTTTATTTGGGATTTCCGACGTGAATAGGAGCAATTTATGTCGTGTTTAATGTTTTCATTCATTTCAGGTCCGGGGGACCCCCGCTTCCGGAGATACTTATCTCCCGTAGGGGGCGCCGGAAGCAGCTCCGAATGCGGTCTAAAAGTTTAATGCGCCTGCGTCACGCGGGCCGGTAGGAAGTCGAACCCGATGACGTCACGGCTTGCTATTGGCCGCAGCAGCATGGAAACGCCGCCATTAAGTGAACCCAGCTACCGGCAACCCCTACGGAGGTCAGGATCTCCGGAAGCAGGGGGTCCCCAGTGCCGAAATGAATGAGTCTCAGCTCCGGACCCCCAGGCTTCAATGTGAAGTGGAGCCATGTGGACACTTCACTGCAGGTTTTGGGATTGGTTGTTTTTATTCGTCTAAATGAAAACCGCTGGGGGAAAATAGAGAATAAGGCCTCGGGCCGCGCTGAGCCGCGCTCCTGCTCTGCCTCGCCTGCGCAATCTAACGCTTTTTTTGTGTCCTGGCAGGCGAGGCAGTGAGCGCGCTTTGGGGGCAGAGGCGGGGCTAGTCCCTCGCTCCCATTGGATGTTTGCGGTCACGTGACCGCTCCTCCGCTCCCCTCAGCGCGAAAAGTTAAACCTGCCTGTCTGCTGAAATTTTCTGAGCCTCCGCACGCATGCGGAAGCGGCTCCTAAAGCCGCGCTGACTGCAGATGCAGGGGGTACATGCATCTGCTCAGCGCGGCCTGCTGTACCATGTCCCAGGCCTTAAGGTTGGTGAATCGAAGTATCATTTGTAGCGGTCAAAATACACGACAAAGAGAGTTCCTTATTTCCTGTGATCTGGAGCAATATCCATCACAATGGAGGCTCAGCTTTGAGGGGTGCCTCACCAGGCAACGGAGATTCTGGGGTCCAGGTAGTTGAGTTTGGAGGTTCCGAGGGCGATCTGCTTGTTTTCCTCCCTGTCCGTCGCCTGTACTTCAAGCTTCATCAGCTGCTCCTCGATCCTCTCCACCGCTTTCTTCTTGCTTTCCACCAGTCTGCAGGGAACAAGATAACAGGAAAGGGGTCAGTCTCGCCTGGGGCCACAGTGTACTAATGGCAGTGACATGGTTAAGGGGGCAGTCCCTCCTAGGGCCACAGTGTACTAATGGCAGTGACATGGTTAAGGGGGCAGTCTCGCCTAGGGCCACAGTGTACTAATGGCAGTGACATGGTTAAGGGGTCAGTACCTCCTAGGACCACAGTGTACTAATGGCAGTGACATGGTTAAGGGGTCAGTCCCTCCTAGGGCCATAGTGTACTAATGGCAGTGACATGGTTAAAGGGTCAGTACCTCCTAGGGCCACAGTGTACTAATGGCAGTGACATGGTTAAGGGGTCAGTCCCTCCAAGGGCCACAGTGTACTAATGGCAGTGACATGGTTAAGGGGTCAGTCCCTCCTAGGGCCACAGTGTACTAAGAGCAAAGACATGGTTAACCCTTTGAGAGCCAGAGTGCCATGGTCCCTGCATCACGCGCGTGCACGTGGCGCACGCGTTTAGTTTAGATATTGCAGGCGGTGACGCGGGCGGCTAGGGGGCGTGACAGAGTTAGGGTGTGCTCTGATTGGCCTACGGCTCGGCAGCAGAGCGAAAATATAATTTGTCATTATATTTTCTCCTGTCTGCCGCGTCACCGCTCACGGCCGTGCGTGCGCGTCCCATCTATACAAACGGATGCCAAACACAGCCAACTATAACTGCCGCGCGCGCACGGCGCAGCAAGCTCACGCAGTACAGAACAGCCCTAAGAACGCTCTGGGCATGGACGTTACCAACGCGCTAAACCAGGAGTGGCAAACTCCAGTCCTCGTGGGCCACCAACATGTCAAGCTTTCAGGACATACCTGCTTCAGCACAGGAGACTCAATTAGTGGTTCAGTCAAAGACTGAGGCCCCCCGGGGCTGAAGCAGGGACTGATTGAGCTACCTGGGCTGAAGCAGGACTGGCCATTGAGGAGAGAAGACTGCCACCCCTTCACTAGAGGAAGAAACCAACCGGTAATTTAACACCTCAAGATCGGTTAATTGCAGCCTTTGGTGGGACGGACCCTTCAATTCAATAACCAACATTTAGCTGCAAATGATCAAGGACAAGAGATTTTTTTTGGGGTGCTGGACCCTTCCCTGCCCAGACCATCCAGCCGCCATTGGGTCAACCCCCATCCCCTCTTACTTTCTAGTCCTCTCGTCCCGTCTGACCTTGGCGTCCGCCTTGGAGCTTTTCAACTCCCGCCGGGCGTCGCCAAGCTGATCTTTCTTGGCGTCGATCTAAAAGGACCCGAGAAAAAGGGGTGGTGACCGGGAGGGTTGGGATGGTAACCGGGAGGGTTGAGGTGGGCTATGCTACGAGGGTAAGGGCAATAAACCCAACCTTCTGCGAGAAGGTCTACAAGTTGCAGGGACAGTCTCAAGGACGGCCATCTTTCAAAGCCCCAACAGGTAATATTTCTCCCCGCCAGAAGACTCGCGGGAGGACAAGCACCATGGGGGGGGGGGGGGGGGGGTTCGGGACCAGGCAGGAGACCCCTTACTCACTTTGGTCTGCAGGTTCATCATGGATTTCTCGAAGGTTTTGGGGGGCGCCCGCTGATGGTTACACAGGATGGCGACCGCTCGGTTAGCGCGGTTATAAGACAGGATCTTGGCGGGCACGTTGTCATCAGCTGGAAGGAAGCGTTCTACATCAGTACTAAGCGCCAACAGCCAACTTATTTAAAGGACACTGCTGGGTGAACTAATAAATTAGATATGACACACACACAGCGAGTACACACACACACACACACACACACACACACAGCGAGTGTACACACACACACGGAGAGAGCACACACATACACAGCAAGAGAGTACACACACGGAGAGAGCGAGTACACACACACACTCACACAGAGCGAGCACACACACACACGGAGAGAGCGAGAGCACACACACACACACACACGGAGAGAGCGAGAGCACACACACGGAGAGAGCGAGAGCACACACACACGGAGAGAGTGAGAGCACACACACACACACACACACACACACGGAGAGAGCAAGTACACACACACGGAGAGAGCGAGAGCACACACGTGTATAAAATTATTTACTTTTTTTTTATCTTGGCCAAATCTTTCTATAAATATATATGCCTGGTAATATAAATATATATGCCTGTTAATATAAATATATATGCCTGTTAATATAAAATGGCACACATATGGATGTATATATAAAATGGCACACATATGGATGTATATATAAAATGGCACACATATGGATGTATATATAAAATGGCACACATATGGATAAATATATATGCCTGTTAATATAAAATGGCACACATATGGATGTATATATAAAATGGCACACATATGGATGTATATATATGCCTGTTAATATAAAATGACACACATATGGATGTGTATATATGTACATATGTATAAACACCTCTACTAAAATGCATTCTATTTAAACAGGGCTTTTATTTTACAGGGGCAGAACGACAACCGCGTGAGCCAACCAGAGCGCCCGATTTCGGAAAGTTCTGTGAGCTTTGCAGTACAGAGCACCCGGATTGGTGGGTATTGCTCCCCGATTTATAGTGGACGTCCCAGACCCCTCCCTGACCCCGGGGGCCCCTGCCTTACAGCTTGTGAGCTCCTTCAGTTGCTGCTGCAGGGTGATGGAGGCGTTGTAGGTACGGAACACTTTGGCCGTTAGTCCTTCCATCAAATCCTGGAGGTGCTTGTTCAAGATGCTCGTCTGTGAGAGGGGGATCGGGGGAGAGAAGAGCGCTTAACCCCCATCCTCTGCAGGAGTTACATTACCCCCCACGCCTGACTATTTCCCTACCGGGCTGGGAAGTCTCGGACACCATTATTTCTCTGGCCTCACCCTCCCCCCTCCCCCCCACACAGCAGCTTTTAACTTTCTTAACTGCATTACCCTCCCCCACCTCCCCTGGGAGGCTGTTCCATTACCCCACTCCCCCTTTCAGTGAAGGATGCCCCCAGTTGCCCAGAGCACCCACCCAGCAGGAACCACATTTGGAATCGGAACTCGGAGGGGCCGACAAAGCCGAAAAGCATGATTATTTCCGAGGTAGCCAACGCCTTTTACCGGCCACTGTTTCGGGTCTCTTGGGAAATAAATAGGGCTGCCATCCAAGCCCAACTCCGCCAGGCCAACCAAGTCCCAAAGTCAGAGCATGGCGGCTTCGTACTGGACGCGCCAGGCAGCCAACTTGGATTCTAGTCCCCCACCCCCCTTCCCGTTTGCTTTATTTTTGACGTGCCAGAAAATTAAACGTCTCTCGCAAACCGGGTCACCCCCTGGGCCCTAGAAATAGCACAACTCCGCTTGGGGGGGGGGGGGGGAGGGGTTCCCAGGTTCCGATTCAGTAAAACGATGCTACCCTAACCACTGTAACGCTCTGTGTCGATAGCCAGTACGCCATTGGTCCTTATGATGTCCCTGCACATGCTATAGCGCTAGATCGCAGAGTACGAGCTGCGCAGAAAGGGGTGGGGAGGAAACCCCCCCGGAGCCGGCGACAACGCAACCCTGCGCCATATCACCCGCCCCCGTTATTGGGACATACGTTGAGTCGGTCAAAAAGGTCATCCTCTGGCTGCTTGTTCTCCATGAAGAGCTGCAGGTTCTTGAAGACCTGCGGGACAGAGAGGAGGGAAGGGTCAAAGGTCAGGAGATTTAAAACCAAGTCCCTGCTGGAAAGGAACGAACGCAGAACTACACAGAATACCTTGAATAAGAAGCTCCCTTTTTTTAACAGGTCACAGTCCTCACAAAACAACTGGACCCAATAGGCTTCCTTAAAACTAACCTATCTGGCTAAATTTGCCACTTTGGAAATCCATTACAAGTTCATAGGGTCCTCTCATTGGGGGTGATACAGGGGGGGGGTTGGTGATCAATCAAGTATTTTATTTGCCCATATCCCAATAGCGAAGTGGAGAGCGTGGGATGGAGGCTTGGCCTGCGCAAACTTGTTGAAACCGCAGAGATATCAGACAAAAGGGAGCAGTATGATATCACAGGCGTTACTGAAACATGGTGGGATGAAGCTCATGACTGGACAGTTAATTTAAAGGGTTATTCTCTTTTTCGGAAGGATCGAACAAATAGAAGGGGAGGTGGAGTATGTCTATATGTTAAACCGGATCTAAAACCTATTATAAGGGATGATGTCTATGAAGGGACTGATGAAAATGTAGAGACTTTGTGGATAGAAATTAGCAGTGGAGGTAAAAGTATAAAGAAAATGTTTGTGGGAATATGCTATAAACCACCAAATATCTGTGAGATTGAGGAAGCTAAAATACTTTTGCAAATGGAGAAGGCATCAAATCTAGGTCATGTTTGTATAATGGAGGATTTTAATTATCCAGACAGACTGGGGCAATGAGATTAGCATTACTACAAAAGGAAACAGGTTTTGGGGGTGCTTAAAGATAATTACATGGCCCAAATTATTGAGGAACCAACCAGGAGAGGGGCAGTTCTGGATTTGGTAATAACAAACAATGTAGAAGTAATAATAACAAATATTCAAGTCCTGGAACATTTGGGTAACAGTGATCATAACATGGTCTCATTTGAAATAAATTATCAAAAACAGATTATTGGGTTCAACAAAGACCTTAAACTTTAGAAAGGCAGATTTTAATAAACTGAGGTTTAATCTACAAGTAATACAATGGGATGATGTTTTTGCAGAGAAAATGTAGAAGATAAATGGGCAGTCTTTAAAACATTGTTAGAAATGCACACTTATCAGTGTATACCCTTGGGTAATAAGTATTAAAGAAATAAGTAAAACCAATGTGGCTAAATAAACAGGTAGGGGAGGAAATGGAAAAGAAGAGGAAGGCGTTTAGATTCTTTAAGTCAGAAGGGACAGAGACATCGTATCAGAATTATAAGGAATGTAACAAAAATTGCATAAGGGCAATCAAATTAGCAAAAATGGATAATGAAAAAAGGATTGCAATAGAAAGTAAGGTCAACCCTAAAAAGTTCTTTAAGTACCTTAATAATAAAAAAATGAGAAAAGAAAATATAGGACCCTTTCAGTGTGAGATGGGTAGGCAGATTATTGGAGATAAGGAAAAAGTAGAGGTATTAAACAAATTCTTTGCCTCTGTGTTTACCAGGGAAGAATCAAGTTCAATAGTAGCGCCGCAGGAGGAAGCAACAACCTCCATATTAATGAACAATTGGCTAACTGAGGAAGAAGTTCATAGGCAGCTTGATAAAATTAAAGTAAATAAGGCACCTGGCCCCGATGGCATACATCCAAGAGTTCAAGGAGTAAGCTCAGTAATAGCCAAACCATTACATTTAATATTCAAGGACTCCATTTCCACAGGCTCAGTACCACAAGATTGGCGTAAAGCAGTTGTGGTGCCTATATTTAAAAAGGGAGCTAGATCACAACCGGGAATTACAGACCTGTAAGCCTGACTTCAATAGTGGGGAAACTACTTGAAGGTTTAATACGGGATAATATTCAGGAATACCTAATGGAAAACAAAATTATTAGTAATAGTCAGCATGGATTTATAAAGGTGGTGGAAAAATAAGTGTGAATAGCGCTAGTGTAAACAATATACAATATACAATATACAATATTAATTGAACCTGTGATACAGAGTTGTTAAGATAGTCATTGAGCAGCCTGAGAGGTTGATCTGGTATCTCCCAACCAGATATAAAGTCTGTGTGGATGAAACCTCCTGTGGCGCTGTAGGAAGAATGGACGTTGATTCTCTTGCAACAGATCTTTTCTTTGAGCTGGGGTGCGTCCGTCTATTAATGCGGGGGGACCGGCTTCAATGCTCGTGGGCTCGTTGATCACTTGCTGCCCGAGTTCGCCCGATCGTCTCCTCCGATGACGTCACCGCCTGGATTCCAAAGCTACGGTGTCCCTGAGTTGCCAAAAACCTCTCCTACGCGTTTCGAAACTCCTATTAATGGGTGTCTTCGTCAGGGATCCCCAGCAAGTGATCAACGAGCGCACGAGCATTGAAGCCGGTCCCCCCGCATTAATAGACGGACGCACCCCCTGTGGCCCTAGGAGAGACTGACCCCTTAACCATGTCACTGCCATTAGTACACTGTGGCCCTAGGAGGGACTGATCCCTTAACCATGTCACTGCCATTAGTACACTGTGGCCCTAGGAGGGACTGAAATCTTAACCATGCCACTGCCATTAGTACACTGTGGCCCTAGGAGGGACTGACCCCTTAACCATGTCACTGCCTTAGTACCTGTGGCCCTAGGAGGGACTGACCCCTTAACCATGTCACTGCCATTATTACACTGTGACCCTAGGAGGGACTGAACCCTTAACCATGCCACTGCCATTATTACACTGTGACCCTAGGAGGGACTGACCCCTTAACCATGTCACTGCCATTAGCACACTGTGACCCTAGGAAGGACTGAACCCTTTTTGCAGAGAGATGATCCAATAGGAAACAGGCGCTAGTGGTACGAGGTGACCCCCGGGCCCAAGACTCTTACCCTCTTCTCCACCGGGACCTTGTTGTAGTAGCGAATGGAATCTTTACCCAGGAAGTCGAACTCCACCACGAATTCCAGGCCGTCCATCTCCGTGTGCAGCTTGATGTGTTCCACACGCAAGGAACAGCAGCCCACCGTGTCCGCCGTCTCGCCCTCCTCCTTCTCGTTGCCGGCTCTCAGAGCGAGCTGCGAGGGCACAACAGTCATTTCTCATTAACATTACACTAACCTCCAATAATAATAATAATAATAGCATGTTAGCGCTGCTAGTTTTACGTAGCGCTTTACAGAGACATTTTGCAGGCACACGGGGGGCGCAGAGTTTACAATCTATGTTTTTGGTGCCTGAGGCACAGGGAGATAAAGTGACTTGCCCAAGGTCACAAGGAGCCGACACCGGGAATTGACCGGGTTCGATGAATATGCGCGATTTTCCCTTTCCAATATGCCACGTTCTCTCGCAGGCGCGTCACAAAAGCGACCGTTCCACCCAGGAGGTGGCTGCCTGTCGGACGGGTCACTGCGCAGGTTAGGTTTCCGACGAGGACTCACCTTATCTATAAAATACAGCGCCACCGATCTCTGCCGGGCCTTCATCTCCTTCGACTTCCAGTCTTCCCGGTAATTATTCCGGATCTTGTCGACGCATTTCTTCAACCGCCTCGCTATTTCGTATTTCTGCCAGTCCTTCTCTCCCTGGGGGCGGAGGGGAGAAAAAACGCCGGCAGTCAGTTCCTGGAGTGCAATGCGGTCAGGAAGAGGACTAGTCTTCTCTAGCCAGGGGGAAATTAGGGGGGGTGGGGCGGTGGGCGGAGTCATGCAAGGAGCACGCAAAAACTATCTGTATCCTGCCACGGATGTACAAGTTTTCAGGATATCCCTGCTTCAGCCCAGGTGGCGCAGTCCTTGACAGAGCCTCCCGTGCTGAAGCAGGGGTATCTCCAATTCCTGGCCTGCTGGTGGCTCGAGGGCGGCGGGGTCCTGGCATGGTTACCTTGATCCGGGAGCTGGGGTTCAGCATGATGTATTTGATGGAGCCCTGGATGTTCTCAGTCCACGATACCAGCCACGTGACCTTGTTATCGTGCCGGACCTCCTTCCACTTGTGGCCGGCGGGCGCGGTGGGGACCTTAGAGTCTCTGCAGGGGAAGGGGGCGAGAAGGCCAACCGGTTCAGTCTGGAATCACTTGCAAGCACCCCCCTGGCACGTTCTCACACACACACACCATTATTTTCCTTATCCCCGACAACTCTAACTCCACCATCTAACTCCACCGTCTAACTCCACCGTCTAACTCCCACCGTCTTCTAAACCATCCCACCGTTCTAACTCCACAACGTCTAACTCCAACCGTCAACTCCACCGTTCTACTCCACCGTCTAACTCCACCGTCTAACTCCACCGTCTAACTCCACCGTCTAACTCCACCGTCTAACTCCACCGTCTAACTCCACCGTCTAACTCCACCGTCTAACTCCACCATCTAACTCCACCATCTAACTCCACCATCTAACTCCACCATCTAACTCCACCATCTAACTCCGCCACCACCATCACGGTGGGATATTTTGGGATATCACCACCATTCAATCCTATGGAAACTCTAATATTCCGCGTTATACCGCCATAGTCTGTAAAATAGACGCACGATCGGTAAAAACAGGTGTTTGACTTTGAAATCACACTCTACCAGAAGCGAACAACACAAAACCCTGGAGATATTTGAAGCCAAAACTCCCAAAAGATTCACAACCAAAACCGGACCACCAGACCAAGTGCTTCTTGCCATAATCTCCCTCCCACCATTATTCTCCGTTCTAGAACTTTAGTTACCCCAATTGGTTTTAGACTTAATTTAAGCATTGGTCTGGTTATTTCCAGTTTCCATTATTAGCTAAAAATAGAGTTGTAGGCAAATCCAACACACAACATTTTTTTAGAACCAAACACCCGAGAGAACCAACGCCCACCGCTAATATTTACCAAGCGGTGTTATTCCAGAAGACCCTTCCAGTCCGGCTCCATCTGGCCTATTCACTCAAAATGAATCTGCCAAGTGTTTTCTGGTCAGGAAGGGGTCTTCTGGAATAGCACCGTCTTGTACATCCAGCCCTGATACAAGGCTGTGAGGACGCCGGTGCCCATCAATATACCGCTCTGGGAGAAGTCCGTACTTGCTGCAGTTGATGATGATGTTTTCCGGCATGATCCGCCGCTTTAGCTTGCCCATCTTGGGGTGGTTCCCTCTGCCCCGGAAGAGGCCGGGGGGCTCTATGCGGAAGTTGGCGATGCGCTCCTTGTGGTTGTCCATCACGCAGAAACCGTAGACCTGGAGTAACCGCTCGTTCTCCTCTTTGATTTTCTGGGAAGGGGGGTGGGAGACTTAGCGGTGAGGAAGGTGAGGCCACCAAGGGCCAAAAACGGACAATTTATACCTCCAGTAATAAAAAGGCCCAAAAGCCTGCAAGTAGAGTGTCCACATGACAACCTTGGCCAACTTGCTCCACCCCAGCAGGCACCAACGAGCCGTGTTCCATTCAGACTTCAGAGAGACTCACCAGACAAGCCATCTTACACCGAGCTCCTCTGATAAGCCTCTTGGAAGACCAGTGATGAGGTCACAAAGTGGTCGGGTTAACATCCCATTTTTGGGCTCATGTTACAGAACGGAAGGGTGAAAGCCGCAGGGGACCTACCAGCTTATCCTGTTTAGTCATTTGCTTTCGGGCCTCGGACTGGGCTTTGAAGTACTGTCCCAGCTCGTTGAAGTCGCACTTGCCCAGGTTGGTCATAAAACCCCTCTCTTCCGCCGACATCTCCTGCACAGATGGGGTACGGGGGGGCAGGAGTTAGAGGTCATCGAGTTGCGTGCCAAGGTGGGGGATTGCAGAGGAGCAGTCAGCCTGAGCTCAAGGGATGCTGGGATTTGTAGTCCCATCCCCTTCCCCCGTATTAGTGGACCACAATTCCCAGCATCCCATGGGGCTGGCTTTATAAAACACGTACCTTCTTCCAGTCCTTGAAGAAGTTTTTCCTGAAAATGTCTTTTGTAGTGTACTCGTGGTCCAACATTTTTGCAAAGAACGTGGCCACTTCTTCTGCTTTAGGGCTGAGTTTGACAACTTTACCTGTAATGAAGAAGTTGACATAGTCACGTGAAGGTGAGACCTGGGAGGTTGGGAAAGATCTGAACACGTGAAGAGACCTGGGAGAGTTGGAAAGCTCTGTAACCTGGCACACTGCCCACTCTTACCATCATAATAAAACTTCACATTGTCTGGGAGAGGCTCGTACGGCGGGGCGAACACAGGGCCTTTGTGCTCCAGAAACTTCCACTTCACGCCATCGGCGTGACGCTCCTCCTCCCACCTGGGGACAACAAACAGAAGCCGATTGGATGAGCGGTGGAGCAGAGAATGCAGCGACGGATGGAATCCGGGGGACCAAGACAGACGGACACAGGACAAGAAGGGCAGCGAGACTGCGCATAAGAAGCAGGTGCTTGGGGACACGGAAGGAGAATAGGGACAGCCCAACCCCCCCAGGAAGGTCTCACCCTCACACATATTAGTCCTCGCCGAATTACCATTTCCACTTCTCCTCCTCTTCCTTTTTGCCCTTCTTTTTCTTCACGTCTCCCTCGTGTCCTCGGTTTCTGCTCTTGGATTTTTTGGGCTTCACGTCCTGGAGAAGGAGACGGAACGGGCAGCGTTACAAGAACCGCCTTGCGGGTCCCTGGGACTCTGGAGGGAGGGGGGGGGTGTAGGGTTAGGACTCCTGCCCAACATTTCCAATCAGTGCCACAGGTCCCTGGCACATTGCGGTCACTGGACCGCTCCCCGAAGCGACCATTGGCAGGATCGGAAAGGGAGTCCTCTTCCCTTGAAAAACGAGAGGGGAAAAGCCCATGGCGTAACGAGCGCGTCACGGAGCTCCAGACCCCATGACGTGGCGGTTACGTAATTGGGCTACCCAAAGGGTTCATGGGAGTCGTGTTTCCAGAGATCACTCCGGGTCATTCTTACCTCCTCCTCCTGCTTCCTCTTTTTTGTCTTCTTCACATCTTCGGTTTTGATCTTCTTGGGCTTGAATTCAGAACTGACGTGGAGAGAGAAAAAAAAAATATATACAATGCAGCCTGGTTGTAAAAGAAGGAAACGTAACCCCATTGGGGCCTCTCCCAACACCGAAGGCTTGTGCCAAGACATCCTACAGCCCATCCTCTTCAAAGCCTACCACATTCTTGTCTTCCATTCACATTTAGTACCCCCCTCATGGGTAGCCCATGGATTTTAATTACCTTGTTGTATTAGCATCCCCACACCCTCACTGCTGGGAGGCAGCGCCATGGACCCACTATCCTTTCAGTAAAAGACCTCCTCGCCGAGCCTCCCACCCCAAAGCATCAGAGCACGACCTCTTGTTCTAGTATTCCTCCTATGGAAAATGCTTCCAACCTACACCCCGTTGATGGGGAAAAATCAAGCAAACCTACGGCTCTTGCCCCCCTCTGCCCCCATAGAGGTAACCCCTCCTTCATGCTCACGTACTCTTCTTCAACTCTGGACCTCTTCAGGGTCTTCGCGTGCTCCTTGGGCAAGATATTGCAGCTGTTGTCTTCCGGCTCGTCTTTGATACGCAGAGCACTAGGAAAGACCAGAGAAGCCCCGGCGGTCAGTGGGACGCAGAGACCCTGGACACACACACACACAACACACACACACACACACACACACACACACACACACACACACACACACACACACACACACACACACACACACACACACACACACACACGTTTTCCTGAGTACAAAGTAATACGGGGACAACATTAGGCGTTCCAGTGACAAACAGGTTTCATTTACTGTTTTTTTTTTTTAATTACGGGATTGAAGCAGGGGGTCTCCAGAGCTGAACACCGTTAATTTCAGCTCCGAGAACCCCCTGCTTCCAGAGATATTTACCTCCCTAGGTGCTGCCGGTACCCCTGTGCCGTGTAACAGTCCTGGTCACATGGCCCAATAGGAAGCCGTACCGGATGACGTCACACGGCTTCCTATTGGCCGGCGTGACACGGACATTTAAATGCAGCCATTTTGTTAGGCCCCACAAGTTGCCTGGCTGCAGATAATTAACTCCATAGCGGTGCCGGGATCTCTAAAGGCAGGGGGTCTCGGGAGCTGAAACGAACGCAGTTCCGCTCGGAAGACCTCCTGCTTCAATCCTGTAATACAACAAACAAACAACAAATGAAACCCGTATTGCAGCTTTAAAGTCGGAAACAGCTGAAGTCTTGGTGTAAGATCTTAGCCAGGAGGCGGATTTGAGGGACGCCTGTAAACGGTCCCAGTCGTGCGGGAGGGGGGTTGGGGGGAGGTCAGGACAAGATGGAGGAGCGACTGCATTCTTTATTGAACCATGGGCCTATAAGCAGGTTTCTGGAGGCGGATCTCAGGATATAAGCACTGGGTACACTAGGGGCGAGAAGCCTGCTCAGATAATTGGGCAACTTGTCCATATAGTACTGGAAGACAAGACAAGACAGGGAAGATGTACGTGCCGCCTGGACTCGAGGGCTAGCCAGCCTGGCCCAATTAACATATCACATAGTAGAGGAAATTGGAGGGGGAAAAAAAACGACATGTGCCCATCGAGTTCAACGTATGCTAAATGTAGACGTCAGATACTTTATCCTATATCCGTACTTACAGTATATTGATCCAGAGGAAGCAAACACAAACCCCAGTGACACATTATCCAATGATATCTCATAAAGGGGAAAATAAATTCCTTCCTGACTGCCAATTCTTGAAATCAGATTACTCCCTGGATCAACATCCTTCCTGTGTTTACTTATTTGGTATATCCCAGAAAATCTTTCCTTTCTAACAAGATGTCCAACCTTTTAAGTATATCTCCTGTATCTGCCATCACAGCATATCACAATGGTGGGTGTTGTAGTTGCACAAGACAAAAATGGCACAAGGAATTGTGTGTGTGAAGTTTGCCAATGTGAATTTCGGGGTCTGTACGATACTATTAGGGGACCATTCCATAGAGCCGGCCGGCATAGCTCAGGGGTAACAGCACCGCCATAGTGCATGGAACTGGTTTTAATCCCTGTGTTTGCTTATGACCTGTCTCCCCCAACACTAGATTGTAAGCTTTGCAGGGCGGGCAGGCAGGCACCCCCCCCCCCCCCCCCAGCGACTGCAAAATGGCTACGTCCAGCCCTTTATTGAAATTAATATAAATTAACCACGCAAAGCCCCAGCCAAATCTTGGGGCCCACCAGATCCTGCACACGCTACATCTTCTGTGGCTGCATTTGACCTTGCCCGACCTTGACAAGGTCGACAGGTGTGCAAGTGCTTTCACGTGACTGCAATAGTTGCCGGAAATAGGGTCTTCATCCATTCATATTAAGCCAAAAGGATTCCTTTCCATTTGACCGCGGAATCCAGAGCATTGTGAAACTCATTGAAAACGCCTTTGCCCATCTCGTGTACAACCCCAAAAGACCAGCGGCTGCCCTTACCCAGAGAAGCCATTTTCCTTTTTTACTTTCACGCTGCCGCCCAAGGATTTGTTCTGCAAGAAGAAAAATGCCATCATTACATCGATGCACGCACAATTCAGGGGGGACTTTCCATTGTTAAACTAACGTAACTGTGCCAAAAGCAAAAATTGTGCTGCATTTGTTTTGAGATACTGACAGAATCAAGTCTATAACGTACCTTTTCTTCCTTCCGCTTCTCTCTGTGTTTGTCTTTATGCTTCTCCCCGTGTTTCTCCTTCTCTCCATGCTTCTCCCCGTGTTTCTCCTTTTCCGCCTGCTTCTCTCCCTGCTTCTCCTTCTCTGCCTGCTTCTCCCCGTGCTTCTCCTTCTCTGCCTGCTTCTCCCCGTGCTTCTCTTTCTCTCCCGGCTTCTCCTTCTCTCCGTGTTTCTCCTTTTCTGCCGGCTTCTCCCCGTGCTTCTCCTTCTCTACGTGCTTCTCCTTTTCTGCCGGCTTCTCTCCCAGCTTCTCCTTCTCTCCGTGCTTCTCCTTCTCGCCATCCCGCCGTTTCTCAGACTCTTTGTGTTTGTCCTTCTCCCTGTGTTTCTTTTCCGAAGAGTCTTTGTGTTCGCTGGAAGAGGAGCAAAAAAAAAGGGGGGAAGAGTCACGTCCATTTGCATTGTTCTGGTGCCTTCAGCACAGGTGGCTCAATCAAAGACTGAGCCACCTGTGCTGAAGCAGGAATATCCTGCAAACCTTGATCTCTTGGTGGCCCTTGGGGACCAGAGTTGGCCGCCCTTGGGCTGAATCATTTGTCCGTTTCTGGAATACTAAGGCCACAGTATAACATTGGTAGTGTAGGACCTGCTGGGGGGGGGGGGGGGGGGGGGGAAATACCGTGACCTCGTTGCAGCTGAACAGCTGTTGGACGAAAGCTTGAACTAAGTGCCCCATACTTATAAGAAAAAATATATATAGAAATGAATCAAATAATGTCATATTGGATGGGGCTTCCGTCGTTTATGGTTGTAGACTTATATCAATTCAAAAGCTTCAGACAATGCAAAGAAGTATGGAGAGATGCATGCTGGGTATTACCCAAAGAGACAGGAAAAAATAAAAATTAAATGAATGGGTCCAAAACCAA
The DNA here is from genome assembly GCA_036426205.1 of Ascaphus truei. Lineage (NCBI taxonomy): Eukaryota > Metazoa > Chordata > Amphibia > Anura > Ascaphidae > Ascaphus > Ascaphus truei. The sequence continues at coordinate 8,757,759 of CM071587.1, forward strand.
ACCCCAAAAAAGTCTGTGGCATCACAATGGGGCAGAAAGTATAATGGCGATGGGAGGGACATACCACAAGAAGGAATGACCATCGTTGGACAAAGATGGAACTCAACTGGATTCCAAGAGAGACTTAAAGACCAACATGAGGGTGAGGAAATGTGTTGGGGCGACATTAAGAGAGGCTGTAACCGCAGTACCTGGAAGATTATTCGGGAGGCTTCATCCAGCGGTGGGGAGACACGGGCTGAAGAAGACACACACGGTGTATAATGGAGCTCACCTGTTGTTGTGCTTTGTTTTCTCACGGTCTTTATCTTTCTTATGCTCTTTGTGACGATGCTCTTTGTCCTTCTTGTGTTTGTGAGAGTCTGACAGATACGAGAGAAATACAAAACCGAGTCCATTACCAGGCTGCCCGGAAATCACCTACCCCCAACCCCCAATCCATTAGGATGCACAGGCCCCATTTGCACATCGCTGCTAAACCCTGGGGGGTAGAGAAGGGGGAACGGGCAGAGGAGGGGGACACGCCTCAAGCAGAGAGCACCCTCCCAACAGATGCTAGTGTGTGACTCTCCGGCAGGCTACACGCACGCCTAGTTCTCCGCATCCCACCGGGAGAATGGAGATCCCCATCAAACACCTTTTATCGTCTGTGCTGATCACCGATTATTTTTTAACCTTATAGAACAAAAGACAACACCTCAGTGCTACATCCAACGTGACATGTATCCTTAAATACGTATCCGTTTATCTCCTCATAAACAAGGGTCATTTAGTGCACTTCTTTGGCCAACGTACATTAACACTACAACCACGTCACGGGTATGGCCCATCTGTAGGTCCAAACACTGCTGCCCCTGCAGAAAGTTCTCAGAACCTCCCTACATGGACCACACCGGGACGTGGCTTAAAATAGTTTGGACAAAGAATTGACCTAAATGACCCTTGCTAACGAGAAGGAGAACTACGTCATGCTGGATGTAGCACGCGGCCTTTTGTCTTTTTTTCAGGGTAGATGGGATAGGATAGGGCTTCTGAGCATACTTATGTTCTTTAATCTTACCTCAAATCAGGGGATCCCCAGAAGCCGATCCCTAAACGGCCCCCCCAACCCCACCTCCAAGGACCCCCTGGTTTCCAACCAACAAGCAGTATTTTTCAAAATGGCCACGGGGTCGGGGGGTCGGGGGGTCGCTGCGATAGGATCTTGCAATTTTCTACATGACCACAGTTTGTTTTTGGTGTCAAGACAGACAAAAATGGAATCCACACACAGTAAACTGTTCCTGTTAACACATCATTTACCCCTAGGGCTATTAACAGCAATGATCCGTGCATTATTCTGTGGGTTCTCTCACATTACAGGGGGTATTAACGACTGCTATATCCCTATCGTGACCCAGGGGGGGGGGGAGGGAGGAGAAAGGACAGAACAGCGCAAGAGAGAAAAAGAAAGAGAGCGGGAGAGAGATATAGATATATCCGTGAAAAAGAAACGAAGGATCGTCTCCACCTTTGGATGGGAAAGTGCAAGGATTGTATCCCTACTGCCACTAATCCAAAAATGGGATCAGATCCCCCCAATACGTACAAGCTAGTATTTTAGCCAACACTCCCATGTGGACGACAAGACTCATTTTTACATTGACGCTTTGTGCTTTTCATGTAAGCAGGCTACATACACGTCACCAGATCAAGTGTTCCTGTTCTTCTTTTGACTCTTAGACCATCAATGTTATTTTAACGCAGAACAGGAAGTCCCTGTGTCATCAGTGTGATGTCACAGAACATTCAGCCCCCCCAGGAGACAGGGAGATACAATGATCCAGCAGCAGACACTTCTAACACTGGGGACACATCGCTGCTAAAGAAACTCCCTGACATGGGACCTCCATTTTAAAATCCCGCTCTGCAAACAACCCACTCCTGCTGTCAGCCAGCGGTCCCTGTCACTGGCAGAGCCAGGAGTGACCTCACCGGGAGGCGACAGCCGGACCGCAGAGACGCAGGACGCTGAACATGGCGGCACACTGAGGCCACGACGTCCATCGCTGCAGCCGGATTATTTTGTGGATATTTAGACTTTTCGTCATATATCGCCGTTGCGTACGTAAATGTAACTAACGACATTCTTGGCGTAGCGAGGGGAAAAAGGCGATTACATGTTCTTTGTCACAGGACAAATGCTGTGTTTAAAGGAAAGTATTTTGATATGATAAATTCTGCAGATTCGGCATCTTTAATGAGATTTTTCCATAGAAATAAAGAAATTCCAAGTCGGGAAGCGCCGATATTAAAACTCCCAAAGTTATTACCCGACATGAAACCATCCACATTCAAATGTCTTCAACAGGCCGCGCGTATAGTGCCCGCGACGGGACGGGTGCCGTCACCCATCGCCGTCGCCCCTAGCGAAAGGTATATTTTGCTTTGCGGCGGCGCGGGCTTTCTGGCATGTGATTGGCTCAGGGGCTGTCACATGAGGCGACAGCCCTTGAAAAATCAAATATTGCCAGCTTCCAAATTTGGCGACGCCGCTCCGTCGCATTGTCGCCATCGCGCATACTATAAGCGCACGGGGGCGGCGGCAATGTATTTGTTTTTGGGCGACGTCGCGGGCACTACACGCGCGGCCTTAGGCTGCAGCCAGAACAGTCCGCACAACATTTTAAAGGCGTATACACAGCGCTTACTGACCTCCGGTCAGCCCACACGCAACTTAAAAGATCAATCGGATCTCAGACAGCAAGACGCGCCACGCCTGGCAACGTGCCACGCCCGGCATCTATAAACAGAGGGCGGAACGTGGCAACGTTAAAGGAGTTTCAGGGTGGTCTGCCCAAGCCACAGCTGCAAAACGGAGGCCGCCATCGAGGCCCCTATAAACAGCACGTAAATCCCTTTGTTTGTCCCTGCAGTGGCGTGTGGTGTGGAAGCGGTTAAAGTCCTCCGACTTGTACAGGTGACACGCCGCCGACACGTGTGGAATGTGCTCTGTGTCTAGCTCTCTAGTGTCGGAAGTACAGAGAGCCAGAGGCTAGGGGAATTTATACAGATGGCTGACAGCAGCGAGGCCGACAAAGGGAACCCTTCCCACCTCCCCCGGGGCTACATTATTATAGCGCCCCCTCCCCACAATAAAATGCTTCTCTTTGGCGGGTGGCAGTCCCTGCCCCCGGCCACGTCCCTTTGTCACCCTAACTCTCCCAGGCCGGCGAGGAGAGCGGAGATTTGAACCCGGGAGGGGGCGTCTCTCCCACTTCGAAGGCCAGTCTCGTTATTCGGTGACGTCTCTATAAAAGCCGGGCCCGTCGCAAGCAAAAGCCACGGCGCCTGCAAAATGACGGTGCTTTGCGGGCGTACAAAATGGGGCGTAGACTGACACGGGAGGTCGGTCTCGTGGATCTTTAAAATCTCTGACCACTGCTATTGCCCCCCCCCCAACGGCAGGTTTTCAGAATATCCCAAGTCCAGCACAGCTGTCTGAATCAGAGGCTCAGTCAAATATTGGGCCACCTGTTCTGAAGCAGAGCTATCCTGCCCCCCCCCCCATGTAATATTAAATTAAATCCCTGACTGTACCATCCCTGATGAAGGTGCACCGAGGCGTTGGATGCGGTTATGACCCTTTAGCCAGTAAATGCCACTTTTTGATTGCTCTCTCTTTTCGGTGTGCGTGACTATTTTTTTTCTTCACCCCAGAGGTTACGCAATGGCCAACGATGACATCACACCCTGCATTCCCACAGAGCGCCGGACGCAATCTGCACGGAAGGGAAACGGAAGGCGGCCCTTCAGCTTGCGGGTCACATGACCGCGTTCTGCTGGAGGGACCGGGGCATCCCCTCTAGCACTCAGAGGGTTAATGGAGGGGGGGGGGGGGAGAAGACTGGACATTCCCCTCCATTGACAAAGTGGAGGTTTAACAACCCACCCCCTCCCCAGCGTCACACGGGCCAGCAGGAGGCCGCAACTTCCTCTGGCGCGGTTTCCCACTGGCCCACGTCATGTGGTCGTTAATTAAACCTCCAAAAAAAAAAAGTACCCGTGGCACCTCTGGAGGTAAGTAACCCGGGAAACAGGGGGTCCCCAGAAATTAAATGAACGCAGCGAGACTCGCGCACTGACCAGGCGAGAGGACCATTGACCAGCTGCGGTCACATGATCGTTTTTATTTTAAACCGTAGGGGGCGGGGGGGGGGGGATGTACAGGGATTTTGGGGTCAAAAATTGTGAGAAACTGGTTTTTTGGAGCAATGTATAAATTCCAGCCTTCTGTGGAAATCTGGTCACGTGCCGCCCGGGCGAGATCACCCCTACGCCACGTTCTAGAGGAGATGTGTATTGGCCATTAATCTCACCATGTTTTTTTTATTCACCAACACGTATTCCAACAAGCGCAGAATAGGTTAGCGTCCCAGCGTCAGTAAGCTGCCACACTCCGAGCGAGCCCGGCAAGCTCTGTGGGACAGGCCCGCCAGGTACCAATGTTTAGGCCCGGAAGTGATTATTGCCATTATGTCTCCTATTATGTCCCGTGAATTACTACGGTCACACGCCATGTACATGGGATGGTCACGCACACCTCAATAGGAATCTGAAACTTCTACAAAACGCCGCTTAACAAGTGAACGATGGATAGTGACGTGTTCCTTGGGTTAACCAAGGGGCGGCAACTCCAGTTTAAGGGTCACCAACAGGTGAGGTTTTTGGGATATCCCTGCTTCAGCACAGGTGGCTCAGACATTGACCAAGTCATCTGAACAAGCTCCTCACCCTACCACATGCAGCACTTATCACCTGAGATCTGACTCCAAAAGACTGTTCATGGTCCCAAGGCTCAACAAAGTATCCGGACGTTCCTCCTTCTCTTACCGTGCACCCCAAAACTGGAACAGTCTACCGGAGACTCTCACCAGTCTAAGCTCTTTCAAAACTAAGGCTGTCTCACATTTTAACTTGGTCTGTAACTGTTACATACGCCTATAACATATATTATCTTTAACAGTGCATGCAATGTCTTGTATATAATGTATAACCCTGTTCACTTATGTAACCGTGTATTTGTAACCATGTATTATTCGTCATCATATCTCTGTGCCCAGAACATACTTGGAAACGAGAGGTAACTCTCAATGTATTACTTCCTGGTAAAACATGTTATCAATAAATCTGTGCTGAAGCAGGGATATCCTTAAAATCTGACTTATTGGGGGCCCTTGAGAACCAGAAGTTGCCCACCCCTGGGTTAACACCTCATAGCACCCCACTTTCCCCGCAAAATGGTTACTAGAGACCATACATAAATATACACTTTTTAAATAAAAGCCTGGTTGTTGTTTTTTGGCGATGGGAACCAGCAGCCCCGGATAAAACGGCGGGCTTTCGTGTGCCAACTAAATGAAACAAGGCCGTCGTTAGCCAGACAAACAGAATTGTGTTCTACTTGAATTCAGTGTTCCCAGAGAAAAGCAAAGATAAAATGATATAGTTATTTATTTTTCCACTCGCAACGTGGGACGGAACCATTAAACTGCACCGACTCCCAGTCCTGAAAATCCCCCAGAATTCCTGGGGGCACGCATTGAGTCGCCGTGAGAACGTGGGGCCAGCTGATGCTGCTGGCCGGTCTTCTAAATCTCCTGGATACTGCCACACAAGTAAATCAGAAGTGGCGAGAAGTGCCAGACTTCTCCATCGGATGTTACAAGGAGTTATTGGCGCCTGAGTTTAGAAGCTGAAATCCTTTCTGCCCCCAAATGTACACCCGAGTGTAAGCTCTTCAGGGTAGGGAGTCTCCTCACCCGGTGTTACATTAGGACCCTGATGCCCTAATCCAGGGGTGTTCAACACGAGTCCTCAAGACCTTCCCGTCAACAGGTCAGGTTTTCAGGATATCCCAGCTTCAGGACAACTGGCTCAATCAGTGTTACCCCACAGTGTGTTGTGCACCATTGTGTTACCCCACAGTGTGTTGTGCACCATTGTGTTACCCCACAGTGTGTTGTGCACCATTGTGTTATCCCACAGTGTGTTGTGCATGATTGTGTTACCCCACAGTGTGTGCACCATTGTGTTATCCCACAGTGTGCAACAGCTGATGCTCTGTAGGTAACAGCGCAGCATGGTTGCTATGAAACCGTTCCCCCCGCAGTGACCAGGTCCGGGATCATGCCGGAGCAGGCACTCATCACCACGGGCCTCCGGCCCGGTGCTGCAGGGTCTGCGAGGAGAGTGTGTGCGGTGGCCTAGGGCCGGGACTTCGGGCCTGCTCCCAACTCACACCCGGCCCGGAGGCCCCGGGCACAGGCAGCGGCACTGCGCTCCCCGGGGAGAGCCGGGCACAGGCAGCGGCACTGCCGCTACCCGGCGGGAGAGGAGAGAGGGGCCCGGGCACAGGCAGCGGCACTGCGTCCCGGGGAAGGGGAGAGCCGGGCACAGGCAGCGGCACTGCGCTCCCCGGGGAGAGCCGGGCACAGGCAGCGGCACTGCGCACCCGGGGAGAGCCGGGCACAGGCACTGCGCCCCGGGAGAGCCGGGCACAGGCAGCGGCACTGCGCTCCCGGGGAGCCGGGCACAGGAGGGCACTGCGCACCCCGGGGGAGAGCCGGGCACAGGCACTGCGCACCCCGGGAGAGCCGGGCCACAGGCAGCGGCACTGCGCACCCCTGGGAGAAGCCGGGCACAGGCAGCGGCACTGCGCTCCCCGGGGAGAGCCGGGCACAGGCACTGCGCACCCCGGGGAGAGCCGGGCACAGGCAGCGGCACCAATATAAGAATACATTGTCGCTGCCGAGTTAGGATAGATTGAAACTGAAAGACGGCCATTTAGTGAACCCTGGGAAACTGAATCTTTGCTGATCGATTACAGGAGAACTAATCAATTGGCAATTTAGGTAATCAGCTTTCAATAAAAGCTAATCCAAGGCTGCATAAACTTTCCCATACATATAAAACACACATATTTGAAGCAAACGAGTGTGCACATGTGTTACAGCTTTCTCCCTCTCTAAGAACTGGATACTATTTTCCTAGAAGGAGAAAATGTCTCTTTTTCAATCTCAGGAAACCGAAAGGTGACACTTTGTGACAGATGTCATGCAAATGTCATAATAAGCGATACGTGTGCAGTGCGCTCTCTAATGCGGAGACACCCTGCATGGCAAGTGCAAACCAGGGCAGAGACGGGCAAGTCTTAGACAAAATGTACTATTTTACCAGATTTGGGTAAACGGAGGTTTTTAACCTGTTAGCTACCGGCTGCGACACGCAGGAACCGACGGACTGATGTAACCGCTGGTTAAGTAGCGTGCGTGCCTCCCTAACCCTTTCAGAAAAAACATGTATCTGCATTTATTTCGATTTTTTTTTAAATCAGCTGGAGCCTCAGGCACGGATTCAACTAATAACGGGCAACATTAAAACCCGCTCTGAGGGATAAAGGACATCAACTTTATTAATAAAAATAGAAAGCAAAGACAGCCAGACAGGTCCCAAGGAGGGGGGATAAGCAGCCTGTCACACACAGCAGAGTAACTATAGTAAGACATAGATATAGCTCTGTATCAGCCTCCCGCAGCCATGTCTCACACACACTATGTATGTATAGTATGTATGCCGCAGCCATGTCACGGAGGCACAGGCCTCGCGCACACATAGTGCATGTATGTATGTATAGTATGCCGCAGACATGTCACGGAGACCCAGGCCTCATGCACACACAGTGCATGTATGTATGTATAGTATGCATGCTGAAGCAATGTCACGGAGACCCAGGCCTCGCGCACACACAGTGCATGTATGTATGTATGTATGTATGTATATATGCCGCAGCCATGTCACGGAGACCCAGGCCTCGCGCACACACAGTGCATGTATGTATAGTATGCCGCAGACAGGTCAGAGGCCCAGGCCTCGCGCACACAGTGCATATATGTATCCTGCAGCCATGTCACGGAGGCTGAGGCCTCGCGCACACAGTGCATGTATGTGTATATATGCTACAGCCATGTCACGGAGGCCCAGGCCTCGCGCACAAACAGTGCATGTATGTATATATGCCACAGCCATGTCACGGAGGCACAGGCCTCGCGCGCACACAGTGCATGTATGTATAGTATGCATGCCGCAGCCATGTCACGGAGACACAGGCCTCATGCACACACAGTGCATGTATGTATGTATAGTATGCATGCTGAAGCAATGTCACGGAGACCCAGGCCTCGCGCACACACAGTGCATGTATGTATGCATGTATGTATATATGCCGCAGCCATGTCACGGAGACCCAGGCCTCGCGCACACACAGTGCATGTATGTATATATGCCGCAGACAGGTCAGAGGCCCAGGCCTCGCGCACACAGTGCATATATGTATCCTGCAGCCATGTCACGGAGGCTGAGGCCTCGCGCACACAGTGCATGTATGTGTATATATGCCACAGCCATGTCACGGAGGCCCAGGCCTCGCGCACACACAGTGCATGTATGTGTATATATGCCACAGCCATGTCACGGAGGCTGAGGCCTCGCGCACACACAGTGCAAGTATGTGTATATATACCACAGCCATGTCACGGAGGCCCAGGCCACGCGCACACAGTGTATGTATATGTCGCAGCCATGTCATGAAAGAGAAGAAAAAGCCTGTCTCCCACAGCAGAGAAAGCTACACTGGCATAAGAGTAATAAAGTGTGTGTGTGTGTGTGTATATACCCACACCTACACATGGCGTAATATAGAAAATTAAACTTGAAGTGTCTCAGTAAAGAGGAACAGTTACACTGAATCAGTGCCACAAGCGATATGAAAGTAACCCTGCAAATGATGGAGAAAAGCCAATATGGTGAAGCACTGTAAGATTGTATTGTAACACGCAATGGTGAAAAGCTACTCGCAATGTAGCAGAAGTTAACAGCATTTCGGATACAATCCCAGCCACAATGGACGCCACGAATCAGCTGACCGAGTCCAAGAATCAAATCTTTGCACCGTTTCTCCACCGCTCGCCACATGACGACGACGACGACGGGATGCAAGAGATTGCTGTGGTTGTCCTACAGTCAGTATACACTTCTTGCTGCGCTCCGTCAGTCTCGATTGCACTGTAGTATTAGGTGGTCGGACTGTTATTCAGCAAGTTATATGAGCATTAAGGCAAAAAGCAGCGCACAGCCAAGGGAGTAGGGTCCAAAACAAGAAAAGTTTGTTGAGAAATAGATTAAAAAAAAAAAAAAAGCTACACGGCTCCCCTACGCGTTTCGTACACGGTTCTCCTACGCGTTTCGTACACTTCTGTACTTCATCTACTACAGCGGCTGGCACGCCGCAGAGAAATCTCCTGATGTGGATATTCAAGTCAAAGTACTACAGATGTGAGTACTTTCCTGAATGAGGACTTTTGTTATAGACACTCCCAATGAGGTTTTGGGTGAGTGTGGAGTACCTCACCTTCTTTAAACCTGCAGGGGATATATGTCATATTGCTAAAAAAAAAAAAAAAGGTCTGATCTCTTCAGGATTGGATATATATGCATTTATTTTTCAAACAAATACAAAAATGGAGTTAGTTGTTGTGTATATGTATGTATGTATGTATATATGTGTGCGCACACACACACACACACGGTATTTTCGACACTTTACTATAAGAGCATTAACCCTACGTGTTTCCTCTCAGTCGAGACTACCACAGGGTTATCAGCAAGAAGTGTATACTGACTGTAGGACTACCATATGGACGTCATCATCAGGTGGCGAGCGGGGGGGGGGGGGGGCGGGGGGAAATGGCGCGAAGATTTGATTCTTGGACTCGGTCAACATATTCGTGGAGGCAGACACGCCGCCACCCGCGGTCTCCATTGTGGCTGGGATTGTATAAGAAATGCTGTCAACTTCAGCTACATTGCGAGTAGCTTTTCACCATTGCGTGTTACAATACAATCTTACAGTGCTTCACCATATTGGCTTTTCTCCATCATTTGCAGGGTTACTTTCATATCGCGTGTCGCACCGATTCAGTGCAACTGTTCCTCTTTACTGAGACACTTCAAGTTTCTATATTGTGCCTTATGTTTATTTTAAATTTGTATCTTAATGTTGGTTATTGTGTAGAACAATACTATGAGCTTACTATTTATAGGAGAATAAAAAAGTACAATAGTCGCGCCAAAACGTGACGTGATGACATCACAAATCTCCTCAGTGAATTCGTAAAGATTGGACGTGCGAATCAGCTGTTTTGGTGCGAATTTTGTACTTTTGATTCTCCTATAAATAGTAAGCTCATTCCCTCAAACTCCACTCCCAGAGGAAGACGGTTTGTCGAAACGCGTGGGAGTGTCTGGAGGGGGAACCCCCTAACTTCTCACCATCAAGGGACTTTGCTTCTTACGGACGGCATTTTGGTGACGTATTATGAGCTATGCTCTATGCTGCCACATGTTCTCTCTCTGGACTGATTTCCATGGTGTCTTAATTCTCAGTATGGCACAGCACGTTATGGATGGAGTTAGATTTGTTATATCTCTATCCCTGACTTCCAGTATTCAGTTTCTGCAGCACTGTGTGTACTGTGTGTGTGCAGCTGTTTGCCAATCTGGTATTACACTTTATTATCTGTATTATACCAATATTTGGTTGCCATTTTCTACTTATTAGGTAGTCCAGCACACCATTTACTATGTTGCAATACCAGTTACCCATTAGAGCTTTTTTGAGATCATATCTGTGATTAGTTCATCCATGTTTCCGTCTCCCTGGTGACCAGATGAGTTTGTTTGGATTACCCCCTCCTTTTTTTAACATTTCTCCCCCTGTTTTTATTCATATCAATAAATTGTTTACATCTTTTCGGTATACCCGTGTGCTCGTGGTTGGATACTTTTTAGTGGTTACATATTATTAATTATCCTTTTGAGCACCACTGTCTATTGCTACACTAGCATATATTTATGACAGTCTTTGGGTAACACTTTACACAGGCGTGCATGCGGTATAATAAATATATATATCAGAATAAATTAGTTCTTCAGTATTCGGTGATACTTTTTATTGGACTAACAATTTATGTCATAGGACAAGCTTTTGAGAGTTCTCCTCTCTTCTTCAGGTCAGGCAATACTGATATACAAAGGATTCAATGGCTAAAACAGTGTAGAGAGGGAAAAAAAAACATCTACAGTAAATATCTGGGTTTTTTTCTTCTCTCTACACTGTTTTAGCCATTGAATCCTTTGTATAACAGTATTGCTTGACCTGAAGAAGAGAGAACTCTCGAAAGCTTGTCCTATGACATAAATTGTTAGTCCAATAAAAAAAGGTATCACCGAATACTGAAGAACTAATTTATTCTGCACTATCGCAACTGGATTAACACGGCTATTTTCTGAGAGAGATATATATATATATATATATAGTCGACAAACCTATACATTTGCACGCCCCAGGCGAGTAGATTTAACATCGTGGCGAGCTCCTATTGGCCAAAGCAGCACACGTGTGGTACTAGGTTGTGAGTAGATTTTTTTTTGACACACACACACACACGTGAAAAAGAAAGTACACCCTCTTTCAATTCTATTGTTTTACATATCAGGACATAATCATCTGTTCCTTAGCAGGTCTTAAAATTAGGTAAATACAACCTGAGATGAACAACAACACAGGACATATTACACCGTGTCATGATTTATTTAACAAAAATAAAGCCAAAATAGAGAAGCCATGTGTGAAAAACTAAGTACTCCTTATGATTCAATAGCTTGTAGAACCACCTTTAGCAGCAATAACTTGAAGTAATCGTTTTCTGTATGACTTTATTAGTCTCTCACATTGTTGTGGAGGAATTTTGTCCCACTCTTCTTTACAACGTTGCTTCAGTTCATTGAGTTTTGTGGGCATTTGTTTATGCACAGCTCGCTTAAGGTCCCGCCACAGCATTTCAATCGGGTTGAGGTCTGGACTTTGACTGGGCCATTGCAACACCGTGATTCTTTTCTTTTTCAGCCATTCTGTTTGTAGATGTTCTGGTGTGCTGGTCATTGTCCTGTTGCATGACCCAATTTCGGCCAAGCATTAGCTGTCGACAGATGCCTCACATTTGACGCTAGAATCTTTTGTATACAGAGGAGTACATGGTCAACTCAGAGACTGCAAGGTTCCTCCAGGTCCTGTGGCTGCAAAACAAGCCCAAATCATCACCCATCACCACCGTGCTTGACAGTTGGTATGAGGTGTTTGGTTTTGCGCAAACGTGCGCTGTGCCATCGTGTGCCAAACATCTCCCCTTTTGGTCTCGTCATTCCAAGGCATTGTTCCACGACGTTGTGGTTTTGTTCAGATGCAACTTTGCAAACCTAAGCCGTGCTGCCATGTTCTTTTTAGAGAGAAGAGGCTTTCTCCTGGCAACCCTTCCAAACAAACCATACTTGTTCAGTCTTTTTCTAATTGTACTGTCATTAACTTTAACATTTAACATGCTAACTGAGGCCTGTAGAGTCTTGAGATGTAACTCTTGGGTTTTTTGCAATTTCTCTGAGCATTGCACGGTCTGACCTTGGGGTGAATTTGCTGGGACGTCCACTCCTGGGAAGATTGGCAACTGTCTTGAATGTTTTCCACTTTTGAATAATCTTTCTCACTGTAGAATGATGGACTTTAAATTGTTTGGAAATAGCCTTATAACCCTTCCCAGATTGATGGGCAGAAACAATTGCTTCTCTAAGATTATTGCTGATGTCTTTCCTCCTTGGCATTGTGTTAACACACTCCTGAATGCTCCAGACCAGCAAACTGTTAAAACTTCGGCTTTTATAGGTGGTCACACTTGCTGATGATCAATTAATCAAAGGCATGTGATTAGCAGCACCTGTCTGCTACTTAGCATCTTAATTCCTATGGAAGCAGTAAGGGTGTACTTAGTTTTTCACATATGGCTTCTCCATTTTGGCTTTATTTTTGTTAAATAAACCATGACAGTGTAATATGTCCTGTGTTGTTGCTCATCTGAGGTTGTATTTACCCAATTTTAAGACCTGCTTAAGCTATGTCAGGCCTCGGTGTGTCTGTGGATCCCACAGCCATGTCACTGTGGTGTGTGTATCTCTGGCTCCCACAGCTATGTCAGGCCTCGGTGTGTCTGTGGATCCCACAGCCATGTCACTGTGGTGTGTGTGTGTGTGTGTGTGTGTGTGTGTATCTCTGGCTCCCACAGCTATGTCAGGCCTCGGTGTGTCTGTGGATCCCACAGCCATGTCACTGTGGTGTGTGTATCTCTGGCTCCCACAGCTATGTCAGGCCTCGGTGTGTCCCCCCTCTCTCTCTTCTCCCCCTGCGCGCGCCCGCCCCCTCTCTCTCCTCCCCCGCGCCCTGAGAATCTTCCGTATCACACTGTGACAGGCCTAACGTTTTTTTAGCCAAAAGATTAAACTTGCTGCCCAAACGAACTAGAAGAAAATATAGGCAGGAACTAAATGTCTCATTGAGCGTGTATCGGGCTTCTATGTTACTGCCATATGTTTGAGGCCCATCTGGGTTTATGAGCTGGCTAAGATTGTATTAAATACACAATGTTGGGATCTGAGCCACAGGGTGACAGTGACTTATGTCAAGGTCACACCGAGCTAAAACTGGGGTCAACCACTTCAAAGGCTGTGTTATTACCACTGAGCCACTGTTTGTATCCGCTGTAGGCTCCAGCCAGCTGAAGGTGCAGAAAGTGGAGCCATGGAACAGCGTGAGGGTCACATTCACCATCCCGCGAGAGGCTGCGGAACGTCTCCGGCTACTCGCTCAGAGCAACAACCAACAGCTGCGGGACCTAGGAATTCTGTCTGTCCAGATCCAAGGTGCGAGGGCTGAGATTGCTGAGAACACACAGCTCCTACTCTCGGAGAGGGCCTAGAACACCCAGCTCCTACTCTCGGAGAGGGCCTAGAACACACAGCTCCTACTCTCGGGGAGAGAGAGGAGTTTTGACAAAGTACAGGGAATTGAAAAACCCGGTACTTGGGATGGATAGACATGAGGGGACCCTGGAATATTGGGATATGGTACCCACGAGATGGGACGAAAAACTGAGGCTTTCAGCGCCTGTTGTGTGCTAGCAGGGACGAGGGGCAGACGGTTTCGGTGGATCCTTACAAACGGAGGCCTTAGTAGCGACACTTCTCAGCATAGATACCCTTATCCCGCAGCCCTGCTCTATAGAGAAGTTTCCAAGTTTAACAGACAGCCTCGGGTGGAAACAAAATGGCTGCCAATAAAATCTCAGGCCAACATGGGAAAGTTTGCCATCATCGCTGTGCGGGCTCTCCTATTTGGAACGGCCATTTAAATCCCTTTACAAACCAGGAGTAATCCTGTGTAACTCACCAGTATCTCGCGACGGGTCCCGGAGCCCGATAATAGTAATGCGAGTTAGGGGGGGGCCGAACAGATGTATGATCCTATTGGTGTTAGGGGAGTTCACGCCTGTGTTTAGGGCTGCTGCTGCATGCATTGGTGATTCAGTTGCCCGTGATCCCCGTCCTAGGCGCTGCGTACACCTCGGCGGATGTCGTGGTGTGATATATAATACATTACCGCCGTGCATCCATTTGTGGGCCTCCTGCATGAGGAGTTGTGCCGGGGCCGCTTGACTTGCACCATCAGGCCCCGGGATTGGGGGAGGACGGCGTGCCTGATGGGTGTATCCCGGGCACATGGCGTCTGTTCCCTGCCCTTGCCGGAGTCCCATCTGCTGCTGCGCTTGGCGGTTCACACGGTGGGGGATGGAGGCAGGATGAGCCTTGCTGGATAGGAGGGAGCGAACGGGGAGGACTGGCAGGGGACTTGCGGGCCATGGTGGAGGGCGTCTGCAGTGGCGGAGACCCGGCCGTCCACCCGCAGCCCGCATGGTCTTCATCGCGGGCGCTCCGAACGGGCTGGGGTTGCCCATTGGGGATAGTTGAGTGAGGCTTGTGGGTAGTGTTGCTGGCGTTACGGAACGGGTACTGGCGGTGGAGGGTTTGGGACGATTTTTGCACTGTGGATAGCGAGTGTTCTTTGAAAGGGAACTGATGCTGCTGGCTGCCGCGTTGACATGGATCCCGACATTGGGGGCATTCTTCAATCCCTTGGTTGGAAGCCACTGTAACGATGCCGCCCTTGAGCGGTTGGAGGCCTGTGAGGGCCCCGACGCCAGCTGGTTCCAGGCACATAGGGGCAGGGGATTTGGGACGCGCCCAGATAAGGGATGGGAGTCAGGCCCTGCGAGGACCTGAGGCATGCGGGGTAGCCGGGCCTGCTGTTGGAACTGCTGGTGGAAGTTGGCCGGTGGTCAGGGGCCTGTTGGCATTGCGATCGGGTCTGACTGTGGGGTGAGCTGGGCCGCCATGGGAACCCGAGGGGTGACCTTTGGCTGCTTGGATTTGATACGCTAATGCCTGCGGACCAAATGTTCAACGCTGGTCCCTTGGCATTCTGGCGGAAGCGATAAAAACGGACACATGGAAGAACGACAGCATTCTTCCCAACACCCTCTCCCTGCTCATCAGCTATCAACCGCCGATTACGACCAGCGCACGTTCCCTTGCATGATCTAACTTCTCGTTACCACATCCATCATGCTTCCCACCCACAGGACCATACATCATCTCCTTCCATTGGATCATTGAACTAAGAAACCCATGGGTCTAGCAAAAGCTCGGCGCCCTACAGCAATCATCTGACCCGACAGGATCAATACCTTCATTCCTGCATTTCCCCCACAACCATATGGCTACTAGAAATGGGCTATATGACATATGTTTTAGATTGTAAACACCTTGGCAAGCCCTCTTTTACGTACGTGGGCGAGTGTTCATCATTTGTTACTGCGAATGTTGTGGCCGGTAACTTTTGTTGGCCTCGTTACAAATAAATGAGACTATAATCAGAATCCACCGCCTAGTTTCCCCTAACCTTGCTAAGAAATAATCTTCCAGCGTTATTTCGCATTCTTCCGTTTCGTACGTTTACGATTTTCGGGATTGTGTTTAATTGTGCGCTCATTCTGCCGCTTCTCGTACGTCGCGGTCCTACCTAACTATTCAAGAGGTTCCTTGCAAACCAGTGGGGCCCCCAATAAATTACTTTGCCTGCTAAACACGGAGACATCCCCCTCCGCTGACATCTGAAGGGCTGTGCAGCTCAGATGTTTGTTCTCGCAAAACAAAAGGGGAGGAATAGTCTTTGTTTTCATTCGTTCTTACTTTGAAATGCAGCAACCCCCCCTCAACCCCCTAACACAACCCACTGCTTTGTGTTTTTTTTTTAAGATTGGATTGGAACCCGGGCGTCCGCAAGAACAGAACAGCGCCTATTCCAGCTCTCGGATGACTCCTCGGCTTCCATAGACACTGGTCAAGTTACCCGTGTTAATAGGGGGAAAAAGGCCTCTTTTACACAGAAGTGGATGGTAAGATTGTGGCACTTTCCCGTGTCCGCCCCGCTCACCCTGTCTCACCCTTCCCCATCACCAGACGTTTTTCACTCCCCATAACCACCCCATCAACCGTGTCTCCCGCCTCCGATACCAGGTCACCCCCGTGCCCACTCCGTCTCCCTACGCCCCATCACCCGTCTGTCAATGTGCTATGTGCTGATTTTATTGCATTACTGTCTTGTCTCCCGCCCTGGCATTCCTATCGCATAATCCCGCTCGGCCCTCCTGTTCGAGAGGGCTTCCTTTTCCTGTACCTTGCTGAGGGGGGTGCCTTCGGCGGTCCTGGGTTGCAGTGCGGCGATGCGTCCCCCGCGGACTCATGGCGTGAAAGACGACGGACCGTCCCGGGACAGCATAGCAGTACGCAGGGCTGTTCAATCCTGATGAGGCATGAAGAGCAAGCAAAGCCCGTAATGGCGCGTCGAGGGTTAAAACTAAGCCCAGGGGGGGGGGCGATCCAGCCCTCAAGGGACACCAACAGGCGCCGTTTCAGGAATACCCTGCTTCAAGCACTAGTGACACAATCAGTCCAGCCTTCGCACAGTTGGCTCAATCATTCAGTCCCCCCAATCAACAGTCCCTCTTTGACACTAGCCAACACTTGTGCCGACTAAGCATGGGATATCGCAAAAACGTCGACCTGTGGTTTAAAAATGGAGATGAATTTTTTTGTTCCACTGCTCAGTATTTATTCAGAGACAGCAAGAACGAGCAGAAGCCGTTTGTCATCATACATAAGTGCTTGTGCAGCAGATGTCTCCGTAATGAGCAGAGAACTACAGTCATTATGGGATCGTCTAAGTTCTTCGTATGTATAAACCAAATTTGCACCTTCTCCGGAATCCGGACTCTGCGCCAAAAATTAATAGTCTTGCCAGCTGTGCGTTTGCAGTAATGTTCGGTTTTACCCCTGTGTTCAGACCACCCTTGCACCGAGGTCATACCACCTGCCCCGGTCATACCACCCTGCCCCCTGCCTGTGTATACCACCTTGCCCCGTGTAAACCACCCTCGCCCCGTGATCTCTATACCACCCCTGCCCCGGTTGTAATCCACACTGCACCGTGTCATTACCCCCTGCCAGACGTTGACTCATTTACCACCCTGCCCCCGTGTCAACCACCTGCACCCGTTTCAAACCACACCTGCCCTCCCTGCCCCGGGTCATACCCCCCTGCCCCGTGTATACACCCTGCCCCGTGTCTACCACCCTGCCCCCGTGTATACTACCCTGCCCCCGTGTGGTCATTATCCCCTTGCCCCCTTGGTAGATACCACCTGCCCCGCTTGTCGTACCAACCCTGCCCCCGTGTGGTACCACCATGCCAAGCCTGTCGTAACACCCAGCCCACCTGTGTACCACCCTGTGCCCAACCTTGTCCGTACACCCTGCTCCACCTGTCTCTGTTACCACCTGCCCACACACTGTTTCGTACCACCCTGCCCAGCTGTTCGTACCACCCGGCCGCCAACTGTTCGTACTAACCCTGGCCCCACCATGTTTCCTAATCCACTCCTATGGCCCCCCTGTTCGTACCACCACTGTCCACCTGTCGTTACCCATCCCTGCCCAACCTGTCCATGTACCACCCTGGCCACTGTCCTGGTAGACACCCTGGCCCACCGTCCTGTACACCCTGGCCCACTGTCGTTACAACCTTGTGTTGCCCATTGGGAGGTGGTGTGCCCCGCCGGGCCTAGGTTGCCCATTGAGCGGGTGTTGTCTCCGCCCTGGGCCTGGGTTTACCAATTGACAGAAATTAGTAGGGATTTGGTGGGTGGAGCTGTGGTAAGGAGAAGGGGCCTGGCAACGTTGATGTGCTTGGGGAGGAAGGAGGGGGGCTTACCGAGTGATCCGTTTTGCAGCATTCGAACGCTTCTGCTGCTTCTTGAAGCTGCGGTCCTGAGCCAGATGTTACGACATATCACAGTATCACGATAGGATTACCCAACCGATTCTGCATGTGACACAGCCGCATCTGCTGCACAGGCCATTATACCATGAAGTTATATTTTGCTGATCTAGCCAATATATATAAGACATACATTACATTACATATCATAGATACTATCCTACATCGATGCGTCTAGCACGATGCCCGACGGAAACCCCCCCACGTTGATGCTACAAAGCAGTATGCAGTGCGCCAGTAGACAATGAGCCACCCTGCCCAGTAAACTCGGGGCTGCTTCCTCCCATTCGGATGCGACTGCTCCGACAGGTTTGCTAGGCTTCACTTACCTGCGCCTATTGCATGGGGAAGCCGGCGTCCATTCGCATGGCGTTATTCGGGGCCATCGGCCCGTTCATCCGCACCTCCTGCCCTCGGGCTTGGGCCACTGCCAGGTTGATAGAACCTTCCCCTGGAACGAGACATGGCGGGGAGAGGGGAGAGGGACATTGGAAAGGAGGAACGCCATGGTTTGTAGGTTGGGGGGTGGGGGTCGGGGATGGGGGGGTGGGTGGAAGGATCGTTGCACTCGGCAGGTGATGGTTCAAGGTTGAGAGATCAGATACAGGCGCCTGTCTCATACAGGCGGCCGCCCTTCGGGTCTATTTTAAGGGGTTTCGAATGGAGGATAGTGTTTGTCATTCAATCGATGGGGTCTCTTGTCGTCCTTAATCCCACCCTGTTTGTTCATTTGGGCAGAGAACCTAATATAATAATAATAAATGAGGAATTATAATGGGGGGGGGGCTTTCTGCTTTGTCCGTAAAGTGTCTTGGGAACACCTCGTTTCGCTGTGATATCAGAAGAAGGGAGAGCCAGGAGCAAAGGAAACCGCCGCTGCAGGTCTCAGCTCCAGTGTTCTCACAACCAATTGATCGTAAACCATCATTTGGGTGTGATCATTGTTAGGGCAGGTGAGAAAAACAACACAATCAATCCGCATGATGTGTGTGACCCTTCTAACCAATGTCAATTGCCATGAGTACACTGGGCCCTAGCAAGGGAGGGCATCCCTTATACCAGGTCTGGCCATTGTACACTTTGTGGCCTTTAGGAGGTGATGACCCTTTAATTGCCATGTCACTGCCCATTTAGTGTACACATGTGACCCTGAGGAGGCGGAATGACCCCGTCTTAACCATGGTCAATGGAATCATTGTGTGCTTTACACGGTGGCTCCTACGGAGAGGACTGACGCCCTACCATGTTCACTGCCATTGTAGTACACTGTGACCCTGTAGGACTTTCTTGGATGATGTACCCACACTTTTGGTAAACCATGTCACTGCTCAGTAGTAAACACTCCCGGTGTTTCCCTAGGAATGGTGAGTCTGACCCTTGAACAATGTTCACTGGCCATTAGTACCGTGTGCACCCTAGGAGGGTAAGACCCCTAACCATTATCTATTGCACTAGTACACTGTGGCCCTAGGCGGGACTGACCCTTTAACCAATTGTCTCACTGCATTAAGTTACACTGTGGTATAGAGAGGACGGGATCCCTCCTTAACCACTTGTCATCTTGACATCTAGTTAGTACACTGGTTGGCCCTAGGAGGGACTGATCCCCCTTTAATCCATGTTGACTGCCATTAGCTACACTGGGGCTCTCAGGTGCGAACTGGAACCCCTTAACCATGTCACTTGCCATTCGTACACTGTGGTGCAGGCGGGACTGACCCCTTAATCATGTCACGGCCATGTTCAGTTACACTGTGGCCTTATGGGGATGGGGATTCTGACCCTTAACCTATGTCACTGCCATTAGTACACTGTGCCAAGGACGGGACTTGACCTCTGTCGTTAAACCATTTGGTCACTGCCATTAGTACACTGTGGACCTAGGGAGTGACTGGTACCCGCGCTTAACACAAGGTCATTTGCCATACATTAGATCACGTGTCCCGTAGGAGGGACTGACCCCTTTAAACCTGTCACTGCCGTTAGAACACGCTTGACATCCTAGGAGGGCTGAAACCTTAGACGCTGTCACTTGCCCCATTAGTGACATCTTTGTGACCCTAGGAGGTGACGCGACCCTTAACATGTCGACCTTGCCATTAGTACACGTGTGGCCCTAGGAGGGGACTGATCCCCCTTAACCATGGGTGCCATTAATACACTTGTGTACTAGGAGCGATGCACACCTTAACGCATCGTCTACTGACATTAGTTACACTGGGTACCCTTAGGAGGACTGTACCCCTTAACATGTCACTGCTAGGCCCCTGGGGTGCAGCCTGTGTGTTCTAGGCCCTATACTGAAGAGTAGGGAGCTGTGGTTCTAGGCCTCTCGAGCTGGAAGCCGTGCTGTTGTGATCTCGGCCCATCTTCCGAGAGCTAGGAGTTCTGGTTTGTTTTCTAGGCCCTCTCAGAGGAGTGAGGAGCTGTGTGTTTGTATGGTCCTCCTAGAGTAGGTGAGCTGTGTTGTCTGGCTCTGGTCCGATGATGTAGGCGCTGTTGTTCTAGGCCCTTCTTCGAGATAGTAGGAGCGTGTTTCTAGGCGTCACTTTCCGATGGAATAGAGTTAGTAGGAGCGGTTGTGTCTCTAGGCCTCTCTCCGCGAGTAGAGGAGCTGTTGTGATCTAGGCCCTCTAGAGAGTAGGAGCTGTGTGCCTAGGCAGTCTCTCCGAGAGTGAGGAGGGGTGTGTTTAGGCCCTCTCCGAAGGAGTGTAGGGAGGCGTGTGTAATCTAGGCCCTTACCCCCCCCCCCCCCCCCCCCTGTTTCCGCAGAGAGAACAACATCGAGGAATGTGGCCTTGAGATGTTCTTTTCCGTGGACAAAGAGATCTTAGGGGAAGTTAAAAGCCAAGATCTGAAACCCAACGGGAGCAACATCCAGGTGACAGAGGAGAACAAGGAGGAGTATATCAGGTGTGTGCGGGCGCGAGACATCCAGACTAGGGTACTGACGGGATTAAGGGGCCCGTCCCTTCTAGGGTCACAGTGTACTAATGGCAGTGACATGGTTAAGGGGTCAGTCCCTCCTAGGGACACAGTGTACTAATGGCAGTGACATGGTTAAGGGGTCAGTCCCTCCTAGGGACACAGTGTACTAATGGCAGTGACATGGTTAAGGGGTCAGTCCCTCCTAGGGACACAGTGTACTAATGCATTCAGGTGACGGTGCCGGGGCGCCACTTCCAGGTCCTGTGCTGGGCGCCACATTCAGGTGACGGTGCCTGGCGCCACTTCCAGGTCCTGTGCTGGGCACCACATTCAGGTGACGGTGCCGGGCGCCACTTCCAGGTCCTGTGCTGCATTCAGGTGACGGTGCCGGGCGCCACTTCCAGGTCCTGTGCTGGGCACCACATCCAGGTGACGGTGCCGGGCGCCACAAACTGGTCCTGTGACTGGCGCCACATCCAGGTGACGGTGCCACATCCAGGTGACGGTGCCACATCCAGGTGACGGTGCCGGGCGCCACAAACAGGTCCTGTGACTGGCGCCACATCCAGGTGCCGGGCGCCCCATCTAGGTGCCGGGCGCCCCATCTAGGTGCCGGGGCGCCACTTCCAGGTCCTGTGCTGGGCACCACATTCAGGTGACGGTGCCATATTCAGGTCCCGTGCCAGGCGCCAAAAACAGGTCCTGTGAATGTGCTGGGCGCCCCATCCAGGTCCGGATGCCGGGCGCCCCGACTAGGTGCCGGGCGCCACATCCAGGTCCTGTGACTGGCGCACACATCTAGGTGCCGGGCGCCCCATCCAGGTCCGGGTGCCGGGCGCCCCGTCTAGGTGCCGGGCGCCACTTCCGGGTCCCGGTTCTGGGCGCCAGTGGAAGAGCGCTGGTGTACAGCCTCACTGAGGTTATCTGAATGACCGTGGCATTGCTAATCACGTGGCGACATTCACTGCTCCACTTAACCATCTCCTCCGTTACAGCACCTCGGAGTCTCGCATGGAGGACTCCGATCCGACCGGGATGGCCGGAGAGCAAGGCGTAAACCTGGACAGCGGCTCTAAGCTCTCCGAATTTACCAGCAGACCTCCAGGTGAGATTCCGCGTGTCTTTCATTGGTTCCGTGGGAATTCTTTCTCCCCCTAAATATCAAGCACTCTCCTTAAAAAAAGAAGTTGCGTTGTTTTATTTTGGACTTAAACAGGAAGTCCCCGTGTTGTCACGTTGGTGATGTCATTTATGGGACAGGAAGTTCCTGGTGACATCGGTGTGATGTCACAGAGTGTTCAGCTCCCCCCCAGGTGACAGGGAGATACAATGACACTAAATGACCCAGCAGCAGAGACACTTCTAACACCGGGGACACATCGCCACTAAAGAAACTCACTGACATGAGACCTCCATTTTAAAATCCCGCTCTGCAAACGCCCCCCTCCTGCTGTCACCTAACGGTCCCTGTCACTGGCAGAGCCCGGAGTGACCTCACCGGGAGGTGACAGCCGGACCGCAGAGTGGCGCAGGACGCTGAGCATGGATGCACACAGAGGGAACCGTGACGCCCGTCACTTGGTGGGGGGGGGGGGGAGTTAGCTGGAATATTTAATTGATATTCAGTGCTTTCTTGATTATATAAAAGCCAATGTTTACCGTTACC
This sequence comes from Ascaphus truei, assembly GCA_036426205.1. Classification (NCBI taxonomy): domain Eukaryota; kingdom Metazoa; phylum Chordata; class Amphibia; order Anura; family Ascaphidae; genus Ascaphus; species Ascaphus truei. Next base: position 8,780,729 of record CM071587.1, read on the forward strand.
GTGGATTAAAGTGGTTTTTTTTATTGATTTGAGGTCTGGCTCACGTTGCAAGACCCACCTGGTAACAAAAGGGTTAATCTAAATTTGAATATGACATTGTATTAAACATAATTAGTACTGCGTTATTAAAATAGACGCCCGTCCGTCGTTCCAACGGTTTCTTCGTGGCCAAACCGGCCTGAACAAATGCAAATTGTATTAGCACAATAGGCCGAGTGTTACTCCGTGTGTGTGTGCGTCCTTGTGTTATCCGCAGCGGCCTGGGGCGAGCCGAGTATAATCCCCCCTTTCTGCATCAGCTGCTGCCACGCCGGCTCATGGAATTATGCCTCGCAACACATGAAATTTAAAATAGATTTTGACGATCTTAATAATGGGAACTCTAATCCCTTGTTCATTGCAATGGGTCACTGTATGATTTTGTTTGTAATGGGGAGGGATAAAATGGGGGAGGGAAATGGTGGTAGAGTTAGGAGGGTCACAGAATGATAAACAACCCCCGCCCCTCCCACTCTGGGGCGCCCCCTCCCTTCCCCCCCCCCACACCCAAATTTAAAATAACATTCTTATTTTGAAAGTAATGAAACCAGACAAACATTTGCTTGAAGTCGAAGCGATCTAGTGAGATTAGGTGCCTTACTAAATGTTTTGTTGGGAGATTGGTTTGCACCGTTTTTGACTTCTGGGAAATCGCTTGTCAACTGCAGGATTTTCCTGGTGACGGGAACACTGCCTGTGTGACTCCCACTGACCTTAGCGCAAGTCCTGGGTAGGAAGATCGGCAGGGCCTCCTTGTGCCTGCAGAGTTCCATGTACAACACTGCGGACGCTGGCGGCGCTATGCAAGAATACAATGTTATTCATTATTCTAACCGTGCATTCGCAAACTCGTTTCAGGGTACCCGTCTCAGCCGGGCGAGTCGAGGTCACTGCAGCAGATTCCTCAGCAGTTAATGCAGCAGCAAGGTCAAGCTGGCCAGGGCCAGCAGCAGCAGCAGCAGCAGCAAATGATGATGATGCTCATGATGCAGCAGGATCAGAAACCGGTGAGGCTTCCCATGCAGCAGGGTGTCTTCAACCCCCGGGCGGCGCTGAATGCAGACGCCCAGCGGATGCCCATGCAACAAGGCGGGAACATGCCCGTCATGGTGAGCATGCAGGGCTCCGGCTCCATCCCGCCTTCCCCCGACAAGCAAAGGATGCCGATGTCTGCCAACCCCTCCTTGGGAAACAACGGAAGGAAGATGGGATTCCAAGACAATGGGCAGAACCCGTCGGGGTCGCCGCTGGGGGAGGGGTCCTCGGGGCCTCCCCTGCCGGACGCTACGGACGCTTCGGGGCTGCAGAGCAGCATGGCGCCACATATGCTAATTTCCCAAAACCAAATGATGATGGCCGGGACCAAACCGGGACCACCTTCACTTTCGCTGGCGCAGGGAGCGAGTCCGCAGCAGCAGCACGCCAACGCCATGTCCGGAAATCACGGGCACCATTTCCAAAGCGTACAGGCTCCGTCTCAGACGTCACGGCCTAAAACGCCCAATAGGGCGAGCCCCAGGCCCTACTACCCTCAGACTCCCAATAACCGCCCCCCCAGCACAGAGCCCTCAGAGATTAGCCTTTCTCCAGAGAGACTCAATGCTTCCATCGCTGGCCTCTTCCCTCCTCAGATCAATATCCCGTTACCCCCAAGGCCCAACCTCAACAGAGGTTTCGATCAGCAAGGACTGAACCCAACTACCTTGAAGGCCATCGGCCAAGCTCCCCCTGGGCTGGCTGTCAACAACCCGTCTGGTTTTGTCCCATCACACATGAACAAGTTGGATAACGGGGGGTCAAAGCAGCCAAACGCTGGCGGGAACAAGCGTGCAAGCCCGAGCAACAGCCGGAGATCGAGCCCTGCGTCCAGTCGAAAAGCCACCCCTAGCCCGGGAAGGCAGAATGCAAAGGCAGCTAAGTTGGCACTCGGATCACCGCCAACCCCTGGGGTCCTGCAGAGCATGGAGATGCAGAGGAACAACTTTATGGGTCCGGCTTCCCTTCAGACCATTGCTTCCGGTCCTATGATCGGGCAGTACCCTCCAATCTCTACGCCGGTCACAAGCGCCGTACCTGAAGAGAGCAAAGATAGTCCAACTGTGCTGGCAGACACTGAAAGTCAACTGGCACAGGTTGGTGCTAAGGACCAGGTTACCGCAGAACCAAAAACTGTTGCCTACCAAGAGATGAAGATGGTGCCTCCGGAAGAGCCAGCGAAAAACGATGCCCACTGCGTGGATGCCAGCAAACTTCCTGCTGCAGAAGAAAGCAAGAGTGGGATGTCCCAGGCCATGAGAGAAGTTCCGACATCCCTGAGTCAGCTTCTTGACCATTCTGGTGCTCCCAATGTGACCATCAAATCCTTGGGCCCCCTTCCCGAATCTCCCCCCATGCAGTTCTCCACCGAAGATTTAAAACAAACCGAGGCGCCTGCACCGCAAGGGGAGGAACTTTCTAGAGAGGTCAACAGCACACCCAAGCCCCCTCCAAATACAGAACTGTGCACAACGCAAGTGGGGCCTGACCCGGTGGAGCCCAAGGCGGACGTCTCGCTGAGCCTCCCTGCAGCGACGTTAAAGAGGCCCGTCGGGGCTACCTCCATTTCCAGCCCACTGCCCCAGAACCAGATAACCGTCTTTGTCACATCAAATCCCATCACCACCTCTGCCAACATGGCCGCCCCCCTGACCCCTCATTTGCAGCCCACGCTGGTGTCAACTGTAGTGACGATGCCCAATGTGGGCAGCAAGGTCATTGTGTCCGAGGGGCAGCAGGGGGTTCAGTCCAGCGCTCGACCTCAGTTCATCGCCCCGGTCTTCATAAACTCTTCGTCCATCATCCAAGTCATGAAAGGATCTCAACAAGGCAACATACCGGCATCCACAATGGCTTCCAACACTAACTTGATGCCACAGTCTGTTGCAGTCATGGGGTCTCTGCATATTTCCCCAAATATTCAGTTCTCATCTGGGCCACCTTCCACCACCACACCTTCTAGCAACGTCTCCGGCATACCTACAACACGACCAGTCCTTAACTCTGTACAGACCCCTTCCCACCCTACACCATGTCCGTCTCCCTCCACTCTCCCTCCGCCTCCTGCCCCTCCGCAGTTAAAGGATTGCAAAGTGGATGACGCCGGCGCCCATGCTGGCACATCGGCCGACCAGTGCCCTCCAGGAGCTTCCCAACCCGTGGTTTCCCCGCCCCTTGAAGGTAGCCCAGGTCCCTCTGCTGGCAGCAAGAGAAGCACAGCCGCGTCCGCCAAGGGGCAAGGCAAAGTGGACAAGATCGGGCAGCTCCTGCTCACCAAGGCGGGCAAGAAGGTTACAAACTCTCCAGAAGGAGCCGGAGAAGGCCAGCTCCCTGCAGCAGCTGAAAGCTCGGATGCTGCTGCTCCGGTTGGCACTGAGGCACCCAAAGCCAACGGCGCTGGCAGGACTCCCTCGCCACCCAAACAGACCACTTCAGAGGCCAGCAGCACGGCCACCGTTTCATCGTCTGCTCCCACCTGTCCAAGAAGCAGCACTCCTGTGAATGTCCAACTCACTCCAGCCGCCCCCGCGCTTCAAGACACTGCGCCAGGCAGTAAAAGCAGTCAGGGTGGCGTCCTGGCAGAGCCGATTGGCACCGGCTTGGCAGATGGTCCTGCAGAACAGCCTTTGGATACAGGTATGTAAGATTGAACTCGTTGCAAGGGGCGATCTCGGATACGTGGTCGCGGCCGGCGTTTAGCTGCTACTCACGTTGCCGTTGGGACATCTCTCCGCTGGCCGTTTAGCCGCCAAGGTAAGCCCCTTTACCTTACCACACCCAGAAAATCCCTGATACTTGCGCTACCCCATACCCTAAAAACCTTGGGCCCGTAGCCCGCCAGAGGCCCTTAGCTGGCTAAAACCTCTTAAGTTAACTTGCCTTATTGGCAGAATAGCCGACGGCCGAGTGTCCAACGGAGCAGCTGTGATGGTGTCCCTCGGTGGCCAAACACCGGTGCCAGCAGGGGGTGGGGGCGGCATTTCATAGTCTCTTCCTCTTCATCACTTTTAAAAGCGCTTTGTGTTTCCCTCTTCCGCTCTTGGAAAGTCTGTTCCCAAAGCTCAACGCAGCCGGAAGCGTCGGTGAGCGCGAAGGAGGCTGTCCCAGAGAGAGCAGGTAACGCGCGACGCTTCGCATGCTGTTCTTCCCATCATCCGTATCCCCCTTCTGCTTTTATCTGGTGCAAGCGCAGATCCCCCTCCTTCCCCCCCAGAAGCCGATGCGCGTTTCACTCCTTTGATATCTAACCACCGAGCATGTCCTGCTCAAGTGATTTTCTTAATCTCCAGCTCCTGGGGTTACCATGGTAATCTTTCCACTGCGCTGGGCTCTGGGAAGAGCTCCATATTACCCTCCCCGGACACTTACTATAATCTCAGCCTTAGGCCTCGGCCATGCTCCCTGCTGGCGTGCTGAGGCGCAGGGAAAGCGGGTTGCTTACCACAGGCACTGTCAGGGGGCGGGCGCGTCACTGGCCGGGGGCGGGCGCATCACTGGCCGGGGGCGGGCCAGTGACGTCACGGAGCTGGTTCGCCCTCATTGGGCGAACCGCTCACGTGACCGGCCTGTCGCACCGGCAAGCGGGGGAATTTAAAATTCCCCTTAGACCTGCGCTTCCGCAAGTGCGCGGAAGCGCAGGTGAGCCCCTACTAAAGCCGCTCTAATTGCGGCTGTAGGGGCTCGGTGCTGAGCGGGAGCGCGCGCCAGCACGCTTCCGCCAGCAAGCGCTAAACATGGCCAAGGCCTTAGATATATCAAGCGCGGGGACGCGTGCGAACAAACTGCAGCAGCTCTATCGGGTCGGCCATAGTGCGTGCGATGAAGAGCGACTGCGCGGGAGATTTTTGTTTGTTTTGTTTTTTGGCGTCACGTGAGCGGTTCAGCCAATGAGGGCGAACCATCCTGTCGACGCCTCCACCCTAAGAGAACACATCGTTCGGGCGACGCGCGCGCGCTGCCATGCGCTTCGTCTGGCGCGCCTGCTGAATTCGCGGCCCAAGACTTCTATCCCCAGAACGGAGCATCAGAAAGGGCGAGAGCAGATCTGAATAACCGGCGACCTGCGCGGGCTGCCGCTGTGATCGCCTCTGCTTCACCCCGTTACACAGTTATTTGCCCGTGCCCCGCTTTCCTTAACCCTTCCACGGCCAGAGTGTCCGGCAATGCGTTCCAAAGCAGGCTGGTCTGGAGGCGGGAAGGTTAAAGATTGAACTTTAGAGCAGAGGGGCTCAACTCCGATCCTCAAGACCCCCCCAACAGGTCAGGATATCCCAGGTTCAGCACAGGTCACTCACAGTGGCTCAGTCTTCTACTGCACCCACTGTGCTGAAGCAGGGATAGCCTTAAAACCTGACCTGTTGGGGGGGGGGGGGGGGGGTCTTGAGGCCTGGAATAGTTCCGCCCCCCTGGGCTCAGAGCACAGCATTGGAGAATAAAAGTCCTTGTTATTCCATCTTGCAGAACCGCCGCTGATCCCGAACGCCCCGGAAAGCACGGAGGAGGTAGGTCCGAGCCTGCGGACTCGCTGTGTGTCTTGGTTGGATAAGTGCGTGTCTCGGCTCTGCCATGTATATATATATATATACATCATATATATATATATATAGATTATATTATATATTATGATATATATATATATTATATAGATATATATTATTATATATATATATATATATATATATATATATAAAAAATCATGCGAAGTCTGTATTGATCATTGTATTCTCGCCCACCAGCGAGCCCACGAGAGGTCCAGGCCGCCGACCGCAGGAATTCCAAGGTGGAAGACTCCACGCGCCCCAGGATTGTGGTTGGAGAGCGGTCAGCGCTAACACGGTCAGCGCGTCCGAGCTCCTCTGCTGGCTCTGCAAAGGTAAGTAAGACTGTGTGGTGTGTGTGTGTGTGTGTGTGTGTGTGTGTGTGTGTGTCGTATATGCGCGCACTCCGGATCCAAGATCAAATCACTGACTCATTTGATGCCAACGATTCTCCATCCAATGCGGTTTCCACCTTTTGGGAAGCGAAGCGCGTGGGGGTGGCCACATTAAATGTGGGCGCCGGCTGTTTCGCACTGCAACGCACTACTTCAGGGTGCCAGCTGCTTAGGGGAAGACGTCACAAATAGGCGACTCCCAAAGGCGTCTCCTCCAACCCTACAGTGTTAGTCATCATCGAGTTGGCAATTAAAAGCAATTTATAAAGAGCGCATCAAATCGGCTCTATAATTAAAACTGTCGCAATCAGCCGCCTTTCCTTCGTGGAGACTGCGATAACCTTCCCCTTGCCACCTCTGTAACGGGGGAATGTGTTTGACTCCCCCAAATCCCAATAAGTTTGTGCTAGATCCTTAAACCATTTTACTAACCCAAGTTCGGCCGGGCATTTATCAGTTACATTCCAATTCCCTGTTGGGGAGGGCAGTTTCTCGCTCGCTCGTTGGGGAGGGCGGTCTCTCGCTCGCTCGTTGGGGAGGGCGGTCTCTCGGTCGCTCGTTGGGGAGGGCGGTCTCTCGCTCGCT
>CM071587.1:8788826-8843858 GCA_036426205.1 Ascaphus truei
GTACAGAGGTGTGTGTATATAATATATCAATTTCGAAATTTATATTTCTAAAATTATAATATTATATAATGTACAGTGTGTGTAATACATGCATGTACAGAGAGGACGTGTGTGTGTTACATCCATGCATGTACAGAGAGGACGTGTGTGTGTATATAATACATGCGTGTGTGTGTGTGTGTGTGTGTGTGTGTGTGTGTGTGTGAAGCTTTTCTTTCTATATGTTGTCTGGGTGCACGTTCATGTGTAGAGTAGTGGCGCTCAACTCCAGTCCTCAAGCCCCTGCCCCCCAACGGGTCAGGTTTTCAGGATATCCCTGCTTCAGCACAGGTGGCTCAAACAGTGGTCGAGGACTGCACCACCTGTGCTGAAGCAGGGATATCCCCAATACCTGACCTGTTGGTGGGCCTTGAAGACTGCATTTGGCCAATGACCGAGCCACCTGTGCTGAAGCGGGGATAGACATGAGAACCTGACCTGTTGGGGGCCCTTGAAGACTGGAGCCGCCCACCCCTGGCATATACCTCGGCGGTTCCTGTTGTAACGAAGTTCTCCCCTCTGCAGAGTGCGGCGCCAGCCTGACCCAACCCAAACGGAGGAAGTCCAAGTGAAGTGTGTGTGTGTGTGTGTGTTTTCTACGCCCGCTGGCTGAGCTGTAAATGTGCGTCCAATGTGAGATATCTCTATATTTTTTTATTGATGGAAGGTAAAAATTAATTCTGTACAGTTCTTAAATTTCGTGTTTCTATTGAAATCGGTTTTGTTGTTGTTTTCAGTTCGTCGTCTTTTTTTAATTTAATTTTTTCGCTGAACCATTTTGTCATCCATGGAGTTACACTTAAATTTGGGTGTGGGGGGGTGGGGTAGGGTCCCGTAGGCCCCAAATGCAGGGGTGCTCAACTCCAGTTCTCCGGCCTCCCCTCAGGATATCCCAGCCTCAGTACCTGTGGCTCCGTCAGAGGCTGAGCCGCTGATGGAGCCACCTGTGCTGAAGCAGGGACTGATTGAGCCACCTGTGCTGAAGCAGGGATATCCTGGAAACCTGACCTGGTGAGGGGGGGGGGGGGGGGTCTTGAGGACTGGAGTTGAGCCCCCCTGTCCTAATGAAATTGCCCCAGCGAGCTGCGTGTCCTGAGGCTGTAGTAATGTCCCACGCGCGAATCTTCAGCGCAAGATCAAAACCAGATGCGTGACCAAGAGCCTGCGAGACGCGTGACATGTCCACGGAAATAACGAGGGGACCCGTTACCGGAGGAAAGGATCACACGTGCACATGGAATGGAAATACTGTTTTAAATGGGGCACTAATATATATGTATATACACATATGCAGACGCACCCACATGCATATATACATATGCGCACGCACATATACATACACACACCCACTATATACATGCGCGTACACACACACCCAAATGGGTAAGGCTGCTGGTGTGTGTGTGTGTGTGTGTGTGTGTGTGTGTGTGTGTGTGTGGGGTGTGTGTGTGGTGGTGTTGTGGTGTGTGTGTGTGTGTGTGTGTGGTGTGTGTGTGTGTGTGTGTGTGTGTTGTGTGTGAGTGTGTGTGTGTGTTTTGGTTTTGTGGTTGTGTGTGTGTATCTACGATCTATATATCTCTCTATCTATATATATATGTGTCCTGTGCACACCAACGTGCCACCCCTCTTTGAATTCCATGGTTTTACATATCAGGACATAATAACAATCATCTGTTCCTTAGCAGGTCTTAAAATTAGGTAAATACAACCTCAGGTAAACAACAACACATGACATATTACACCGTGATTTATTTAACAAAAATAAAGCCAAAATGAAGAAGCCATGTGTGAAAAACTAAGTACACCTTATGATTCAATAGCTTGTAGAACCACCTTTAGCAGCAATAACTTGAGGTAATCGTTTTATGTATGACTTTCAGTCTCTCACATCGTTCTTTCTCATTGTGCTGATGATCAATTAATCAAGTGCATTTGATTAGCAGCACCTGTCTGCTACTTAGCATCTTACTTCCTATGGAAGCAGTAAGGGTGTACTTAGTTTTTTACACATGACTTCTCCATTTTGGCTTTATTTTTGTTAAATCATGACACTGTGTAATATGTCATGTGTTGTTGTTCACCTGAGGTTGTATTTACCCAATTTTAAGACCTGCTAAGGAACAGATGATTGTTATTATGTCCGGATATGTAAAACCATGGAATTCAAAGAGGGTGTACTTTCTTTTTCACATGACTGTATTTTTGGATGAACATTTTGGCTCTTGGAGCCACTCACTCCCTCACTCACACTCCCTCCCTCACTCACCTCCTCACTCCCTCCCACACAGACACTCCCTCACACTCACTCCCACTCACTCACTCCCTCACACTCACTCCCTCCCTCACACACAATTACTTTAACTCGGGAGTAGCCAACTACAGTCCTCCAGGGCCACCAATAGGCTAGGTTTTTGTTTTTTTTAGGATATCACTGCTTCCACACAGGTGGTTCAATCAGTGGTTCAGCACCTCACTCGCCTATGCTGAAGCAGGGATATCCTGAAAACCTGGCCTGTTGCTGGCCCTTGAGGACTGCAGCACCCTGGTTTTAACTCCTTAGTTGGTGACGGGGTTAATCAGATCTCCGACCTCCCCCCCCCCCCCCCCCCCCCCCCCGTCCGTGGCGTTCCAGCGCTGTATTTATACCGCAGAGACGTTCGTGGCGCCGCGGCGAGCGACGTCCACGCTGTAAATAACTGTAACACGGGTCTGTGTGTGTGGTAGGACTGGACCAGTGGGCAAGCTATTTGTAACAAGGACATAGATGTTTTAAATAAATGTTTTACTATTTGAAGTCCTCTTTCTTTTCTTAAATATCAACTGCTCTTAATAGTGGCTGCGGTGCCACGTAACCAGCACTGAGCCACGGCTCTGCCTCTACGTACGTATGTAACGCAGGGGTCTCAAACTCGGTCCTCAAGGGCCACTAACGGGCTGGTTTTTATGGATATCCCGCTTCAGCACAGGGGGGTCAAAAGAAATGGATATAAACCCCCCCCCCCCCCCCATAACGTACTTACCGTGGCTTTGGGTGACCTGTCGCCATGGCAACACCATGACAACTGACGCCGGTTTCTAGGTAAGGGGGGGCGCGAGCACTGGGGGGGGCTAAGCAGGCGGGGGGGGGGCGCAGCGCCGAAAGCTTGCGTACCCCTGCTCTGAGCTGCACGAGTTAACCCTTTATATATGTGACAGTTGCAAGAAATAAATACAAAACAACGCTTTAAGTATATTTTAATTCTTTGCCATTTATACTTCTTTTTTTTTTTTTCCGATCAAGGACAAAAAGTTACAATCTAACAATCCCCCCTCTCCCGCCCCCGCTCCCTCACCCCCAAATAAAATCTTTTAACACACGCAGTCACACCATGGTAAGTTATCCGTACCCATCATCAAATTCTTCTGTTCGCCTACACAAGACAGCCTAACCCCAGTCCTTCAAGGGCCACCAACAGGTCAGGCTTTCAGGATATCCCTGCTTCAGCACAGGTGGCTCAATCGGTCCCTGCTTCAGCACAGGTGGCTCAAACAGAGGCTCAGTCTTCGACGGAGCCTCTGATTGAGCCACCTGTGCTGAAGCTGGGTTATCCTGAAAACCTGACCTGTTGGTGGCCCTTGTGGACTAGAGTTTGCTATCCCTGGTCTACACAGGGGGGGGGGGGGGGTTCCTTATTGCGTTACTCCACCACGTTGTGAATGAACGCACTGCTTTAGGTAATGGTGCCACGCCCCCCCCTCCTAGGAGGCACCACCCCCCTTGAGGGAAACATATTTTTCTCTTACATCGCATGAAAAAAAAAAAACTTTCAAAATGAGCCGTTTCGTCCCCCCCCCCGTCCCCCCGTCTCCCTCACTGGGCGGGATGCGGGGTGGATGATAACTATAGTTAATTCCCATCCCAGGACCCCCTGCTAATATAGGACGGGGGGGGGGATCACGGTTTACTTTCAGACCTTAAAAGCGTCTGCGGTCTTAAGGCGGTAAAGCGGGGGAGGGGGCTCTCTGCGAGCGAGGCGGCCACGCCCTGAAATGGTAACTGTGGAGACGGCGTGGACGGGGTTGAAGCGACCCCTACACGGGTGGGCCGTTGCGAGAAAGCGTTTCTCCCCCAACAGGTCAGGTTTTAGGATATCCCTGCTTCAGCAGAAGTGGCTCAATCACCTCTGAGCTGACTGCTGAAGCTGGGATATCCTGAAGACCTGACCTGTGTGTGGGGGGCGTGAGAACTGGATTTGAGCCCCCCTTAGGGGATATTCCACGGCTGAACACTTGATATGGTAATATATAGAGAATTTGTGGCTGTATATTGTTTATTTCTGTATTTTCGAACCTATGTCGGCCGCGGTTGTGAGACCGCTGGAAGGCACGGCAGCGTATGGCTCTGCCGGGACGGAAGGGGTTCTGGTTTGAACTTTAACATCGTAGACAGATGCGAAACGGCGCAAAATAAAATGTAATTCGGCCACGTTATCGGCATAAGCCACGGGAGTGCGACATCTTTGCTGCAACCTACATAAAATAGCAATGGGTGAGTAGAAAAGTAAAATAAAACACCCGTTTCTAACATCGACGTGGAAATGCTGCTTGCTAAATCCATACTATATATATCTATATATATATATTACTATGTGTGATAGATAAATATTTTTTCTGGACGGCTTCTTCAATCTTTCCCTCCCACTTCCCCCCCCCCTCTCTCACCCCCCCCCCTCCTCTCTCCTCTCCCCCCCCCCTCCCCCCCTCTCTCTCTCACCCCTCCTCTCTCCACCTCCTCCCCCCCCTCCGTCGTTTTATATAAGCGCCCTGAAAGGGTTTGCCCTCCCGCGTCACACGATGAAACGGCACATGCATTAAAATATGGTAACGGCGTACATATCACTAGCATACACAGGGTTAAATTCTACACTCTGCCTGTGTACATCCAATATTACGATACACTTCACCGCACAACGCCGCGTGACCGCCGCTCGCTGCCAGCTTTAAAAATCCTTTTGTTTGTTTTTAAGTAATTTTTTTTTTTATTTATTATTTTTTTTTTTTTTTTTAATCGTTTTGACTTTCTGAGGATGACAACAACTCAACGGAAATGTCGTGTGAAACGTCGGTAGCCACACCAGCTGCCCGTGCTGACGGCAGGTTATCGTACGTGTCGGGGTTCCCCACTCCCTGGCGGGATCCGGAGCGGTTGGAAGATGCCGTGGGAGACTTGGCTAAATAAGCCCCCTACTCTGTAGGCATCACACGGTGACTGGTAGGGAAGGTGTAGTTAAAAGCACCAATTAGGCCGCAACCGTACCCAGTTTTTTTTTAAATCTTATTGCACGGGTGGCCCAACACCAGCCCTCAAGGGCCACCAACGATATCCCTGCTTCAGCACAGGTGGCTCAATCACGAGATTGAGCCACCTGTGCTGAAGCAGGGATATCTGGAAAAGCTGACACGGTGGCCCTTGAGGGCTGGAGTTGCTCAACGGTTGAGCCACCTGTGCTGAAGCAGGGATATCTTAAATACCTGTCTCTGTCCTATTGTCTCACCTCCTTCTTTGATAGATGATATATATTTATTTATTCAATGTGCCACAGCTCTGTCTTTATTAGGGCACTTGGCAGCGCCATCCCGTAATCAGCCAATTAGGGTGTCCACGTTTTGACATGAGCACATTTAAATTTGCCATTTACACCCCCGCCCCCCCTATAGCACCACAGAAAATCCAGTCTAGCGGAGGCCTGGCCAGGGATATAGGGTCACCCTACATATAAAAAAAATAAAAGCCATGATGGCATTAATTCCTTCCATCGTTACCACAGTCACTGCACTTCTGCCTTTAAAAGAGTTAACTGTTACAATTAGTGCTGAAGGTTAATAATACCTTTACCAGGATTATCCCCCAAAACCCCATAACATAAGGCAGGGTTAGCACTCCATGCCCTCATGAACTCAGTGCTGACATTAGCCGAATAGATTGCTCCAATTAGCCAAGCTCACATTTTGCCCCCCACCCCCCTACAGACGTTGAGAACTTGGAACTTGCTACAAAAGGGAGCAGTGTGATTGGCTCGGAGGGTCGTCATGGATACACTCAACCTATGGCCTCACTCGGCTCTTCGAAATGTTCAATTCCCCCACAATTCAAGGGGGAGTTTAAGCCCTATTCAAAGCAGCAATCCTGCCTCCTCGTTGTTACAGCATGAGACCAGAGATGAGCCCCCTACTATTTTCAGCTCCAGGTTATCTAGATGGCCATTTATATCTTGCGGGTCCCGCAAGCCGATAGCCAGCCACACCGCCACCCGTTGCAACTTCCTATTTGATGGTCATTTAAATCCCAGCATGAAACAAGGACGTAAGCTAGTATGTCAGAGAACGGAGCTGAAAATAGGGAGGTTAAACTCTAAGGCGCCCCCCAGCTTCCCATCCTGTAAATAAAAGTGCGGTCAATATAGTTGGATTGCTTCTGTAAATCTCATCAACCGGCTGACTGAAGCATTGATCTTTACCCATAATAAATTATTTAATAAATAGGCCTAGGGTTGCCCCAACCCTATTCAATTCCCCTAAAACAATTAACTGGTAACATTACTAGCAGTAGAATATCTGTGCTGTATAAAGGTTCGTTTTAGGGGGTAACGGACATCACCCCCTTTTCCGAGTCACACTCGATGTTTCCATAAAACTCCTGTACAAGCCAAGAAACTGACATTATTTACCTACATATATACACAGTGCTTCCTCTTTTATGTTAAATCACATTCTAAATGTTCCAACAACAATACACTACTATTACACCTATAGGGTTGCCAGAGGTTCAAAATTGAATGGGACCATCGTTTTGTTTTACGGGTATGTCCTAACTTAAGGTGGGGCAGCAAAATGTGGGGTCCTCTTACCTTTCATGACCTTAAGTGATGTTAGTTCTGCCCTTTAAAGTGAAAATGATTGAATTTATTTCGGTTTGCTTTCGTTTTTTTCTATTTCTCCTGTAACTAGGCCCAAAAAGCCTGTAGTAGAGTGTTCACATGGCAACCACTACCGCTTATCCCTACTCGCTCCACTTCCCCCAGGAAGCGCAGCGACCTGCACACGCAAGACCGTATCTCTTTCAGCTTCTTTAGGAATAACAAGACAATTGTTCAAAATAACGGAGCAGGGACAACCTAACCATGCAGAACTACACCTTTTAAACGCCCTGTAAGGCCAGGTGCCGGGTACATGCTGCAGCGAGCGCTATGACGTGCGCTGCAGGAACAAGAACCGCCCCTCAAAGGGGCCGGGCGCACTAGCCGCCTTGGCTGCCGCGTTGCACAACCTGGTTTTTCTGAAGACGGTAAAAATTGTCTTCAGAACTGGCGACGGAGCGCTGGCCACGCCCCCCCACGTTCAGCCAATGAGGGTGAATCTGCCGGGTGACATCACAACCACGCCATGCCTCCCCCCACCATCGCAATCTCCTGCAGCTCAGCCACAGACCAGAGATCACAGCTGCACGCACCGCCATCCTGCCAGGCGCGCGTGCAGCGCTGACGCCAGGGCCGCAGCCTATGGCTGGTACTCATTCGGTGCCGGAGGGGTTGGCGATGGCGAAGGCGTTAGGTCAAGTGTAGTAACAAATCAACATTACCGTAGGCCAGCGATTCTCAACTCCTGTCCTCAAGCCCCCCAGACAGGTCAGGCTTGAAGGATACCCCTAGCTTCAGCACAGGTGCCTCAATCAGTCCACATGTGCTGAAGCAGGGAATGATTGAGCCAACTGTGCTGAAGCTGGGATATCCTGAAAACCTGACCTGTTGGGGGGGGGGGGGGGTCTTGAGGACTGGAGTTGAGAATCGCCGCCGTAAGCTTTTCTTCTGCCTACAAATTAACACACATACCCCAATATTCTTCCCGGACGCGGTTATTGTCCCTGAGACGGAGATCTTTCTTTTTCCCGCGCACACGTCAAACCCTTTCAAAATATTCCCGAGCAACACGGATTCAAACCAGTTTAAAAAAAAAATAAAATAGAGAGAAACCTGTTCAAACACAATGTATCCCGTTCGATCCACTTATCACACGTATCGTGCACACAAAAAACAACACAAACCCAGTCGTGAAAACACCATCGTTTCGACCGTGGAACGCTCCCACGCATGCTCTCAGCGTTTCGAAAATATGTACACGTCGTCACGAAAATGACTTCAGCACCTTTTTTTGTGTGTGTGTGTGCGCTGGGGGGGGGGGGGTTATATACAGATCGGCTCGCGGGTCAGAGGTCGAGCACGCTTGAAGAATCCGCTTAGTAATTACACTGTCGCTATTAGGAGATATCTATATATATATATATAGTATACATATAGAGATAGATAGACACATCACAAGAAGAGAGAGACCTGTAGATATAGTTTATATATATATATATATATATATATATATATATACTGTACCTACATAAATACACAAAGAATATATTACACACACACCACTTCACTACCAAAAAGATATGCAGCAGAGTGGCAAGGCAAGGAAATGGTTAAGCACCCCCCCCTAAACAGGTCAGGTTTTAAGGATATCCCTGCTTCAGCCACTGTGCTGAAGCTGGAATCCCTGAAAAGGAACCCTGTGGACCTAGGTGGCGGGGGAGGGGGTGGGGGCGTGTGGGGGTTCTGTCGGATGAGTTGGTTTGAGCCCCCTAGTTTTCAATAGGAACCGCCATGGCAGGATACTTGGAGGGGCGGGGCGGGGGGGACGCTGGCTTCTTGCGACCCTATAACCCAGCTCTGAAAGAGTTAAAAGGTTGGGCTAGGGTTTTCTCTTATCCTTTTGGGATATTCAAAAGCAACAGTGTTTTGGGAAGCCACCCTTAACCCTTTCACTGCCGGAGCGGTCGGCATTGCAGGGAATTGGGGGTTAAAAGGGACCGGTGTAGGATATTCAGCCCATTTAGAGGTTTGGGATTGCAGGGTGAAATTAAAGGATCCGTGAGGACATTACAATCCTAACTGGACAGGACCTTCCCTCGTAGAAGCAGAATCTGGTATTGACGGGAGGTGAAGGTTATTAGGAACAAGGCATCAGGAGGTCACCATACATAATAAATATATATAATATATATATATATATAATTACACATACCCAGGCCTGTGTGAGCCTGTCCCTGATACTCTGCAGTCAGTTTACACTATGTTACATGTAAACCCAGGACTGTTTGAGCCTGTCCCATATAATGTGGGACGGGCTCAAACAGAAATAATTTCACAGCTGGTCGGAGGCTTGCAATGCTCCAGCGCAAATCTCCCATAATCCCTTGCCTGAGCAGGACTGCTTTAGCCGGAACCAAAATTGCAAATCATAAAATCTCTCGTTGTGTATTTTTTACCAGAAAAAAAAAAAAAAACCTTTTTTCGCCCCCTCCCTTCAAAAAAACAGGAAATCAAAGCAAACCCTAAAAGATAACCAATTTTCATCAGTGTGTAACCGCAGCCATTTTAAAAGTGCCCAAAAGCCTACGTCTTTAGCGCAGACAAGAAGGAATCACGGGAGGCGGCTTTAAAAAGAAATAAATCAACGATTAGTGTTAAAATTAAGGTGAAATGGGGGGGTTGCACTTTTAACCCATTCAGTGCTGGAGAGGCGGCAATTGGTTACTGGCTCTTTAACAGTTTAGCTAGGCCTCTGGAACTACACCAGGGGTGGCCAACTCCAGTCCTGAGGGTCCACCAATAGGTCAGGTTTTCAGGATATCCCTGCTTCAGCACAGGTGGCTCAGTCGAAAACGGCACCACCCGTGCTGAAGCAGGGATATTGTGGAAACCTGACCTGCTGGTGGCCCTTGAGGACTGGAGTTGGCCGCCCCTGGTCTACAAGCAGCCCTGCTCCTTAACCATTACACCAGTTCACAGCTTCCACCTGTAGTTCCGACTCCCGTCCCTTATCGCCTTTTTTTTCTCCCAGAATTCCTCGCCTCCCTCACCTGACATCCGCCCACCACCTCGCACATGCACCCCGTCCCTCCCCCCGTCGCCAAGCATTGCATGCCTCAGACAGCGTAGGGGTTAAATGGGGGGGGGGGGTGCGGCTTCCAGCAGTGGCGGGGTTAAGCGTCGGCTGATGTCACGGGAGGAGGTGATGTCATAGTTAGCCATGCTGCACCTCTCCCGGAGTCCAGTTTCAGCGACTTCGAAGGGGTATTCTTTTTTTTTTTTTTGTACCCTAGGCAGGGCATTTTAAAGATGGCCGTCCTCTTGTTCAAAGAGCAGACACTGCGACGTTTATAGCACCTTCACACACACACACACACGCACGCCAAAATAAAAAATAAAAACTGTGCAGGATTCCACTGCGTGAACGAGTTCAAGCTCTGCAAGAAGGGGGAGCTGGTTATTTTGAAAAGGACCTACCGGCCCTTTAAAAAAAAAAAAAAAAATACCTGTCAGACGAGGCCCTGGAAGTTCTCTTGTAGTGGCCCTGTTAACACTTTCCCTGCCAGGGCCCCGCTGGGCGCTGTAACCCGGCAGAGAAAAGGTTAAGGGTCGTCAACTGTTTTGAAAGACAGGTGGCAAGCGATCAAATGAAAAGGCTTTAAAAGGTGTTAGGCAGTGAAGGGGTTACGTTGTCAGTGGCCATTTCCGTGCCGGAGCCACTGTTTGCGTTTATTACCGAAGGGGGGGTTGGGGGGGGGGGAGGAGGCCTTGAATTTGGGGTGTACGCTAGAGAGAAGTGAGAGTATCGCCAACTCAGGAGGCGGGAGCAGAGGGTTCTGGGTAGAAATAATGCCCAACGGTCGTGTAAAGTGCAGGTGGTCGGCCTCAGTGGTTCAGCTGGCGCTGCCGGGGTTGGCACACGTAGGTGCGGTGTCGCGTGGCACAGTGGCCGTGGAACTCCCGCGCCAGGTTCTGCCGCTGCAGGCTCTTGCGGCCCACCTTGCGTCTCTCCACGTGGGCCTTGGCGCGCTGCAGGCGGGAGGCCTGGCCCACTTTGCCCAAGATGGCGGCTTTGGCGGAGACGGAGGTGGGGTGGTGTGGGGCGCGTCGCTCCACTCGGGATTTGGACGGGGACCTGTGGGGGTGGTGTGAAGGGTGAGTGCTTACACTTTATTCACTGCCCTATTACCTCCCTATACACCCCTACTGCCCCGTTACACCCCTCCCTATACCCAGACACACTGCTGCCCTGTTCTACCCCTCCCTATACTCCCCAACACTACTACCCTGTTATACCCCCCGACACACTGCTGCCTTATTACCCTCCCTATACCCACTGACACACTGCTACCCTGTTCTACCCCTGCCTATACCCCCTGACACTGCTACTCCGTTTATACCCCTCCCTATATCCCCAGACACAGCTGCCTTATTACCCCTCCCTATACCTCCCGACACTGCTACCCCGTTATACCGCTCTATACCCCCAACACACTCCTGCCCCGTTACACCCCTCCTTATACCGCCTTCCACACTGCTGTCTTATTACCCCACCTCCCTATAACCCCACCCACTACTGCCTCGTTATACCCGTCCCTATACCCCCGACACACAGCTGTCCCGTTATACCCCTCCCTATACCCCTTGACACACTGCTACCTTGTTATGCCCCTCCCTATACCCCCCCAACACACTGCTGTCCCGTTATACACCTCCCTATACACCATGACACTGCTACCCTGTTATGCCCCACCCTATACCCCCCGACACACTACTGCCCCCTCCCTCACCTGTCTCTGGGTATCTCAGACGGCTCTCTCGAGATCACGATGCTCCCGCTGGTAACGTACACCGACATGCTCGGGTGCTCGATCAGCAAATCTTCCAAGGGACTAGTGCCCACCTCGCCATCCCCGGGACCCTCTGCGGTAAAACAGGGGGGAGGGGTAACGAACCAGCTCTCGTCCATCGAGTGGGGAGGATGGGGGGGGTAGGACCAGCCGATCCGCTCAGCGAGGGAGTGGGGCAACGGGCAGGGGGAGATGCCATCACCCTGCTGGGCTGCCAAGCGTTCACCGCTTAGGGCTAAAGTGTAGCAATCTAATGAGCGGTACGGGGAGGGGTGGGGGAAGCCATGCCAAAGGGATAAAGAAAGATGGAGGACCACACGCATACAGTGTCGAAGGGGAGAGGAGAGGGGAGGGGGAGAAATGGTGGGGAAGGAGTTATTAGTTTTAAAAAATGTGTATATATATATATATACTGTATATATAAAGAATTTTATATTATTCCCATTTTTGTGGGGTTTTTTTTTTTAAATTCTCCTCCCCCGGGGACCCCGAATTTTAGGATCAACCAGTAAACATGCAGCAAAAACACAGCAATCTGTCTGGGGTGAGCGGCTCCTTGTGGGATAAGAGGGTTATCAGATGCAGCGGCCCCCCATCCCCTCTCACACACGGGGGGGGGATGCGTCGCTCACAGACGCGGCAGCGGTTATGGCGCGGTTTCTACGGTTAGAAAACCTCCATTTCTCCACAGTGTAAAAGGATTGGAAGATGGGGGCAGAGCAGATTATCCGTTAATTTAATCAGGGGGTTTTCGTTTGTTTTTAGGGTCAGTTTGCTCTTATCCCAAGAAGTTATTAACCCCTTAACTAGGGGCACGCATGTTGGGGTGTGTTCATGTTACTGCTCCCCCTTGTTTAATCTCTGGCTTTAATCCCCGTATATAATATCCCCTTGTGTCTATCCTCGGCAGCTTAGAATGCCTTGGGCTGTGTTACACTCCCCCACCTCTGCCGTGAGGCTTTTCCATGCACCCACTACTCTTTCGGAGAAAAATGCGCCATGCATCCCACTGTTCCTCTGAATGCACTAGAAAACGTCCGTCATTATCTACAATGCAACGAGAGACCCCCCCGATGAGGGTGTCTACCAGTCCTAAAACCTGCTTCACTCAACACCCTGCATGCCGTGTGACAATGGGGGTAAGCTGAAGGCGAGGATTCTGGGTAGAGCTCATGGGTTTCTCTGCATTACACCGCTAAAGCTTGGGACAGGGAAGTGCAGAGCGGGTGGACCCGTTCAGGGACATCAGTGTAACGGCTGCAAACTATACGACGGGCGTTATGGGATCGAGATGAGCGCGAATTAAGGGGAGGGGGGGGGGGGATTGGCCGATTAAATGATTGCCACCTATAAATAAGTGCGTCTCTTTCCGTGCGCCCTTCCCTGTAACCTTTCCATGACTCTATCAAGTGACAGCGTCTGGGTACAGATACCCGGGCTAAATTTAAGCCCACGACTACTTCCTTTGAGTATGAGCCAAGGTATGTTAATGGCAACTGATTGCAGGTTCCCAGCCAGTCCCTGCTTCAGCACAGGTGGCTCAATCAGTCCCTGCTTCAGCACAGATGGCTAAATCAGTCCATGCTTCAGCACAGGAGGCTCAGTCTTCGCGCCACATGTGCTGAAGCAGGGATATCCTTAAACCTGTGGGAGGGGGCTTGAGGACTAGAGTTTGGAATTGAGCCCCCCTGAAATAGGTCACAGTACCCCTACTTTTTAATACTACTGTGGAGAGTTAATAACCCCGATCATTGAGGGGGGGGGGGGAGGATTTTAGTGTCTCTCTCTGGGACGGGACAGGGGGGCTTTGTCCCAATGGAAGAGTTCGGGGGGCTCACCTGGAATATCGATGATGAGCCACCCGTCATCCTCCTCCTCCGACACAAAGACCTTGGGCTCCTCGGGTCCGTCATCGGCGCCCTCGCTGAAGAAGAGCCGTGTGAATCGCTGGAACATCTTCCGGGGAGGGGAGGGGGGGACGGTTCAGACGGCGGCGTGTGCAAGCGGGAGGCGGAAGTTGGGTTGTAAACGGCTTTTCCGGTCTTATTGACGTCCGGCTGTAAACATGAGGCTTCTGTATGGCGTGTTTGGGGTGCAATAGCCCTGCGGGGAGAGGAGACGGG
Source organism: Ascaphus truei (assembly GCA_036426205.1). Classification (NCBI taxonomy): domain Eukaryota; kingdom Metazoa; phylum Chordata; class Amphibia; order Anura; family Ascaphidae; genus Ascaphus; species Ascaphus truei. Next base: position 8,802,735 of record CM071587.1, read on the forward strand.
AGAGGGGGGTTCAAAGGAGCCCTGCAATTCAAATTGTAAACAGATTCTTTTATTTAAAAACGTACAGCTTGTGCCAGGGCAGTTAGAACTGAGAGAGAGGCAGGGGGAGAGGGAGGGATGTATTTATGAAGCCGGCGGGGAAGTAGGAAAGACGAAACGAGTGGCCGAAAGATGATGAGAAGGGGCAAAGGGACAGAGAGAGGGGCGAATACCCGTCGAAAGGAAGACGCTCCATTGCCACCTAGAGCAGGTTGCGTGGCCGCGGCGTCACGGTTTGATAGGAGGAGAATAGAGACCTGATGAGAGAGCCGAGACAGGACAGAAGTAGAGACTTCCCGACGAATTGAGGCGGAGATCTGACGAGGGGCGACTCCAAAGAGGGAGGTGAAGAACAGGAAATAAGATGAGAGGATATGGGTATCTTATGAGTCCCATCCGAGGAGAGACGATCTGAGCGGGAGTATAGGGGCAATGAGACGGGGGAGGGGAGATTATTAAATGAAAAGGAGTATGAGAACAGAGGGGCACGAATCGCGCATTACCAGAGCCAGGATGCGAGAGAGCGGATACAGAGGACGAGATGACCCCAGAGGACAGGTAGCGAAGGGGAAGAAAGCGGAGGCAAGAGATGTAGAGAGGGGCAAGAGCAGAACATGATGGCTGGCGGCAGTTTGTGGACCCGCACAGCTAGACCGAGAAGAAGGGGGGACAGGACGACAGGGACTCGAGGGTTGAAGTAAGGATGAAGGAGGATGACCGGCGAGAGAGAGGAGAAGGGTACGTTGCGCTACCAGACGGGAGTTGCGCGGGAGAAAGTCCCCAAGAGAAGAGAGAGGGAAAGAGTCACGAGACCGGGCGCGAACCAGGAAAGAAGGGAGGATATTCCAGGACGGGAGGATCACGGAAAGAAGAGAATGGAACGAGGGGATAGCACGACTAGGTGCTGCGAAGGTCGAAGGAAAGGGGGACCCCCAACCGGCTCTTCCTCCCTTTCCCGCGAGAGAGAGAGAAATGGGGAAGCATCAGAGTCGAGACTGAGAGAAGGGAAAGCAGGCCAAGCAGGGCACTTTAAGCCAAGAGGAATGATGGGCGAACCCCGGAAGCTGCTGGTGACTCCCAGGCCGTAAGATGTATGGACCCTCGAGGAGAAGAGAAGTAGAAGGGCGAAGAAACCGCGGGACGAGAGATCCGAGACTGCATTCGTTCTGCATGTCACAGAGCACGACCCCTGCGAGATTCTCTCGATGGATGAGACTAAGTACCGAGGATTCGCCCCCGTTTCGGGGTGTCACTTAGATTGTAGACGACTGGATCCGACCCTTCCCCCCCCTTAGCTCAGACTACACCACCCCGTCCCGGAAGAGACCTTGTTTAGATTGGTTTGAGCCCATTGTCGCATCCCCCCCCACCATGCAACCCACCCGCTGCCCTCTCATTCGTCACTGCCTTCTCATCTTTCTCCTCCTGTCGTTCCACTCTCCAGTCTGCCCCGTCCGCCCTCACACTTCCATGTGACGAAGTCTTTAATGGACTGTTCATCACTTCGCACTCCGCCCCTCACCAAGGTTACGAGACGAATGACCCCCCTCCCGCGCCTTCTCCACTCGCAGCAGGGCAGCACCCTCCTTTCCCCGGCTCGATTTCCGAGTCCAGGAATATCCATCGTAAGCGAAGATGAGAAAGAGGCGGTGGCACGTCCGGCGCTGCAGTTGACGAGAGTGGGAAGTCTTTCATGGATGGGACGACGGCCTGCCCCTCCCCACTGGCAGACAATTCCTCCGTTGAATTTCCGCGAAGTATAGCGAGAGGAATGTCATTGACCCCCGGGTGGGATAATTCCTCTTTTGTTATCAGTCTGAGATTGTAGAAAGTAGGGAGATAGAGGGATCGGAGAGGCTCTTCCACGATTCGGTTTCTGCATCCATAGAGGCGAAACCTGAAATAGCGCCAGCCATAATGGTAGGCAAAGGAGGCAAGACTAGAGGTTCTCTGCAGAGAGAGGCACGGTTAGTACCCCCGTTTCACAGACCTTCTCCCCGTTGTACCTGCGCTATTTGGATTTCCTCCTCTGTTGGTGCCCCGGGTACTATGCCCCCTCTCGGAGAGAGAGATACCCGCTTTCTTAGCGTCCTTAATCCCTTCCCTCCTCCCCTGGGTTTCATCGGACGGGTATGAAGTAGAGATCGGTCGGAGGCAATGATCGGCTTCAAATGCCACTTAACGGAAGAAGACCGAGAGATGGAGAGACGATGAGCAGTGATAACTTGAGGGTCAGATTCATTGCAGTCGTTCCACTGATGCACCACCTCTTCGGGGAAACGAGGACGGGATCGACGATTGATCGAGCCGTCAGATCAGGGAAGATGAGAATTGCACGGTGACATCGCAGCCGCTGACGGAACACCTTTTAACAGTTCTTCAGGCACATACCTTGATTAGTACGGTCAGATCGAACGTTTAGTCCTTAAGCATTACCACCACACGTGTCTTCCTATGCCCCTGGTTCCCCGCATTCTACAATTCACGCCCGTGAGAGATCTGACTGAGACCCGTGTAGTAACGCCGTATTCACTCTGCACGCGCAAGGCCTGCCCTCCCGCGCTCTCGCAGGAATTCCAGAATGTTATCCCCACTCTCCGGTCTATATGCGTTAAACCTTACACACTCCTCACACTTCTTGCATCTTTATCTTCCGTAGGACCCCGGGCGCAGAGTAACTTCCCAGTGGGGATGTAACGAACCAGGGCTCTCCGACGTCGTACACCGGTAGCGAAGATAACCCAGGCTGGACCGAGATGGTAAATAGGAACGCTCCCGGAAGGAAGAATTGAAGCCGAGTACTTAGACCCCGTCTACCCTCTAGCCACGACCATCCCACTAGCCAACTCATTATCTATGAGGATACTGTGACGATTTCCGCCGCTGACAAGAATATCCGATTAATCCAATCACGCGAGTGACACCCTCCCTTTTCGTCCGGGACAGTATATGATATACTACTACCCGATCCTGAATCAGCTGTAGTACGATCAAGAAATGGTTGCAGGAGAGAAACCGACGACCCTTGGAAGGACTAAGGACCGTAGGTCTCTGAGCAACGAGGGCAGGATCTCCATGCGTCTTCCAAGGAAGGCCGTAGGGGGAACAGCCGAACCAGGATTGTATGACGGCCCCGCTTTGACAGCTCAGACTAGTCCGGAGTCGGACTGTACTACTATGCCCGAAGAGGAGAGAATCCCAGAGAGACCGTAACAGACATGCAGGATATGGTGGGCCGGAAAGTAACATAGAGGGGAGATAGCAAAAGTAGTGAATGAGACCGAAGAAAACTAGGAGCATGAGTCACGGGAGCGTGGAGAAGGCATCAGGCAGGAAGCCAGAGAGGGGAAAGGAGAAGGGAGAAGAGAGAGGGAGAGAGAGAGAAGGGGCCAGCATGGTCAGGGAAAAGAGGAAGAGGGGGGTAGAGGGAGAGAGAGAGAATGGGGCAGAGAGAGAGGCCAAGGGAGGATGAGAGGGAGGGCAGGGAGCAGAGAGGAGGCAGGCAGAGAGAGAGGCAGAGGGAGATAGGAGGGGGAGAAGGAGAGAGGGGGAGAGACAGAAGGGCAGAGATAGAGAGAAGGGCAGTCAGGGAAGAGAGAGAAGAGGGGAAGGTAGAGGGAGAGAGAGAGAACGAAGGGCAGAGAGAGAAGGCAGAGGGGAGATAGAGGGGGAAGGCAGAGAGAGAGAGAGAGAGAGAGGCAGAGGGAGATAGAGGGGGAAGGCAGAGGGAGATAGCGGGGGAAGGCAGAGAGGGGAAGAGAGAAAGGCAGAGGGAGAGAGAGGGGGAGAGAGAGAGAGAGAGAGAAGAGGGCAGAGAGAGAGAGAGAGGGCAGACAGGGAAAAAGAGAAGAGGGGAAGGGTAGAGGGGGAGAGAGAGATAGAGGGGGAAAGGCAGGGAGAGGGGAAGAGAGGGGAGAGAGAAAGGCAGAGGGAGAAAGACAGGGAGAGAGTGTTGAAGAGAAAAAGGAGAGAAAATAGGAAAAGGAGAAATGAAAGTATAGAGCAGTGAATAGTACGAAGAAGGACACATAGTAATAACATATTATAGGACAGAAGCCGATATATAGACAGAGACATTACAGGGGTTACATATAGGGTGGCCAGGCGGCTTCTCCAAAAATACTGGACACAATAGTGAAGGGTGCGACGCGCTCGACACACACCACACACACACACACACACACACACACACACACACACTAACCAACACACACACACACACACACACACACACACTACACACACTGAGATCCCCTCCCCTTGCCCCATCCCCTGGCTCCTGACACCTCCTTCTGATTGGCTGCATTACCCAGCAACAGCCAATCAGGATTGAGGAAGCTGACCAGCCCCCTTCCACAGCCCTGCTGTGGGGAAATCCCGCGGCCCCCCAAGCCCGTAAGGTCACTATGTCAGGAGAGGTAACACCGGTGTACACACACATGCCCAGTATTACCTCTCATTTCTTTTTACTGGACAGTGTCCAAATACAGGACAGTCCGGTTCATTACTGGACACCTGGCAACCCTAGTTACATAGAGAGAGGCGCCATCATTCAGGAAAACCTAAACATTAATACCCCAAACTACTACCCTACCCTTCCCTCATTATAACCAACGAGAATCAAGAGAAGTATTACATTAAATTTAATATTTTTAGTAATCTTTACTTACATTCACCTATCCCGTTCTAATGTGTTACATGTATTTATGTATTAAAGTTATTTGATTGTATTATTCTGTTTATTGTGCGTAGGGGGGGAGGCGGTGACCCTATTACTGGCAGTATTACCACTCTTACTATGTTGCCACGGCGAGCAGGGTCCCACTCGCTGGTTAATACCAGATATGGGGAGGATACCGGTTAACAGGATTTCTTAGCTATCACATAGGCCAAACAAAATGGCGACTGGGGGTAGTGAACAGTTGGGGATTGCCCCCATTGTGGCATTTCCTTTAGGACTGGGTGGCTCTGGGGCTCGGCGATTTGACAGGATCTCCCCTTTGTGGGAGTGGGCAGACTCGGTGAGAAACTTTGCCTGACGCCATCGTCTGCCACACCCATACCAAGGAGACCTGGCACTCAGTCTGTTAAGGGGAGGCCAGGAAAGAGGTGGTGATGTTACCAAGTGAAGGCAGGAGGCCACTGGGAGATATCGAGGACACTGGGAGATATCATCAGACACCTGGACAGTATGGAGACACTTCCTCAGGAAACACTTCTTTATTAGGGGACATAAAGAGGGGGGAAACCCTCCGCCAACACGCCCATGTACTGCACGAAGCGCTAGAGAAGGTGAAGGATCCATCAGGACTGGAAGACAGTGACCGTCTGCTGAGAGACCAGTTTGTCGCTGGGTTCAAATGTGATTCTTGGAGGCAAACTTTGAAGGAACGCATCAGGTTCAACCCAGAACTACCCTTCTTTGTAACAGGATGCTATACATAGGGTGGAAGAGGAGGAGTATAGAGCCACGGTGACCATGCTAAAAGCTCATTTCCAGTCGACCCCTGGTACCAGTACCAGTACCAGTATCAGTGCTGGAGCCGAAGGCGTCTCCAGTGCATCTCCAATACTCGAATTGGTCAATGAGATGAGGGAGACCATGCTGCTGATGAGGAAAGAGATTCAATCTGTTTTGAAAGACATGCAGAAAATGCAAGGTCAAACAACAGTCCTGTCCAGGTCCTGGGAAGGGACTGAACATTGTTCTTGTTCACATCCACACAATGAGAGAGGTACCCCAGAACCAGTCATCTGTAGAAGATGTCGAGGGCCTCGACACTTTGCACTACATTGTAAAGCTGCTGTACCAATCACCAAGCAATCGGCTTTATATGAAGTTTTCCCACTGTTGTTGGCCAGGCAGTGAGAGTCGGTTTGAAAGGCCCAACTACAAACATAATGGACATTGTTGGAGAGTGTCCAGTGGTGTGGGCACAGTTCAGTGGAAAAGCCACGGCTTGCCTTTTGGCCACTGGCTCCCAACTTACTACGACACGTCGTTACTTCAGGGAACATTTTCAAGGAAAAGGCCAGAGTACTGTATATATACTGAATGCACAGGACTGGTTAACATTAAAAAGCTGCAAAACGCTTGGAAATTCCCTTTGTTGGGTCTGCCTGGTTTCAAGTGACTCTATTGTAGAAGAATATTTAAAAAAAAGGCATTGTTACAGTAGAAAAACAAGCCATGAAAGGCGTTCCTGAAATTATAGGGATGAATGTTCTGCGTTGGATACTATTTTTCTTAAGGACATAGGATCCATGTATTGGAAACACATTTCCAAAAAAACCCTACAGAACAAAGATTATTACAAAATCCCAGAGTCGGTCAGAAGAACAGAGATTATTACTGCATCTGGGGGTGGGAAGGGGGGGGGAGAGGGAGTGGGGGGGAGAGGGGGCGGGTGGGATTTGGGGGCGAGGCAGATTGGAATAGGTTGCAGCCCATATAGAAGAAACATAGTGATTCCAGCACGTCAAGAAATAATGACTGAAGCTTGCATCTGCGCAAGTGGAATTCCCGGAGGGGTCGTTATTCTATTAGAGCCGTTATTGGCCAACACGCTGCGGGAAAGAGTGGTGATCGCACGGACGCTAGCAGTGGTAAAACGTTGGTAGGGTTCCTATTAGAATGATGAACCTTGGCGATAAACCGTTAAGAATAAATCGGAATACTATCCCAGGCGAATTCATCCAAATTGAACCAGAACGGGTTTTTACCGAGGAAAAATTAGATGTCGTGGTTTCAGATTGTAATTCAGTCACCATTGCAATGAGTGTTCATCAGGTCCAAATTCAGCAACCACCAACAGCCACCAGTCACTATTAGCAGACTCTGTGAACCTTCATGGTGTGAATCTCTCCACAGGACAAAAGAAAGAGCTTGAGTCTCTACTTTCAACCTGTTTTCTAAACATGATGAAGAGTATGTATCATGGAACAAGAATCACATTTCTGCCTGACCCCCCTTCTGCATGTCAGCTCCTTAAGTTCAGCTGCATGCATTTGTTCCACATACACACCTGCCTGTGTGATGTATCAATTTGTTGCCCTTTCTGCCTGTGAGCAGGTAGCCAGTGAGTTGCTACAGCAACCTCTGAGCTTCTTCTCAGTATGGGCTAGTCTGCCCCCCCTCCCGTTTGTTCTAAGATAGTCTGTCCCAAGACTATTCCTGCTACCCAGAATTCCCTCACATTTCCCTTTACCTTCAACATTGGCTGAGTGAGTACGTGCTGTTACTTCTCCACTGGCAAGGCCTTATCCTTTTCACCTGCCCTTACTACAAAGCACCCACAGATATACACTTTTCCAACACAAACATCTCATCCACAAGTGCCTGTTTTTATTGCTGCTTTCCTAAATAAAGTGAAGAAAATATACAGGACTTGTTGTACTTTGGAAAGAGGGCTGAGTTGAAGCTAGCTGGGTTCATTCAGACCTCAGACATGACCCTGGATACAGAATAGTATGGGTGTACAAACAGTATCTGCCATCAGGTACCCACTGGCCAAAGTGCCCCTGTAAGATAAAGGTACAGACATATTCCTCCTGCTCTATGCCAAGAAGGGAAGGCAATGCTTAGAAGAAAGCTATGTCATGGGATAGTCTGAGCCACCAAGAGTCCATGGGGTGCGCCAAGTGTGTTTGTAAGAAAGAAAGAAAGATGGTAGTCAGCTCAATGCCAACATACATGGAGACGCATACCCTCTACCACCAATTGAGGAATTGCTAGCAGCTCTTCGGAAGGTTACATTCTTCTCAAGCCTAGATTTAGAAAGTGGTTACTGGCAAGTGGCCATGAATCCTGAACACCGAGAGAAAACTGCTTCTGTGACGCCTATGGGTCTTTATGAATTCAACCATATGCCCTTTGGTCCTACTAATCCTCCAGGAACATTCCAAAGGCTAATGGAAAAGAACTATTCATCCCACGGGCAGTACAAAGGACACAGGGTCATCCCTTAAGGTTGGAGAAAAGGAGATTTCACCAGCAACAAAGGAAAGGGTTCTTTACAGTAAGGGCAGTTACAGTGTGGAACTCATTACCCGTGGATGATACAATAGATATCTTAAAAAAAAAAAAAAATGTTGAACATCTTTTTAGAAAGGAAAGGTATGCAGGGAAATACCAAATAAGTAAACATGGGAAGGATGTTGATCCAGGGAGTAATCCGATTGCCAATTCTTGGAGTCAGGAAGGAATGTATTTTCCACTTATGAGATATCATTAGATGATGTGTCACTGGGGTTTTTTGTTTGCCTTTGGATCAAAATACTGTAAGTACAAATATAGGATAAAGTATCTGTCGTCTACATTTAGCACAGGTTGAACTTGATGGACGCATGTCTTTTTTTCCCAACCTCATTTACGATGTAACTAGGACAAATATTTAGGACATATAGTGAATGCTGAAGGAGTGGCTCCTGACTCTGGGAAAACCAAAGCAATCCGAGAATGGAAAATTCCCACCAATCAGACAGAGTTAAGGTCCTTTTTGGGAATGGTGGGCTATTACCGATGCTTTACTATGAGTTTTTCCAGGATAGCCAGCCTACTACATAAGCTTTTGGATGGACATCCCATAAAGCCACATAAGACGACCACAGGTAGAGCCACGCTCTGCATGTATGTATGTGCATGTATGTATATCTTTATATAGCGCCATTAATGTACATAGCGCTTCACAGCAGTAAGACTTGTGCCATAATCATATAAATAACACTTCATACAAATAACACATAATGGGAAGAAGTGCTTCAGACATAAAAGTAACATTTAGGAAAAGGAGTCCCTGCTCCGAAGAGCTTACAATTTAATTGGTAGCTAGGGAGAACGTACAGAGACAGTAGGAAGGTGTTCTGGTAAGTGCGTCTGCAGGGGCAAGGTCAGTGCATATGAGATGTATAGTGGAGGTGGTTTTTAAGATGGGTCTTAAAGGTGGATAGAGAGGGTGCCAGTCGGGTGTTGAGGGGAAGGGCATTCCAGAGGTGTGGGGCAGTCAGTGAGAAAGGTTTTAGGTGGGAGAGGGCTTTAGACACAAAAGGGGTCGAGAGAAGACATCCTTGAGCAGAAGGCAAGAGTCAAGATGGTGCATAGCGAGAAACAAGAAGACGCTTTCCTACATTTAAAAACAAAAGTTAAGTGAAGCCCCCATATTGTCCCATGTTGATTACCAACAGCCGTTCATTGTGTATACAGATGGCAGTCTCCAGGGATTAGAAGCTGTTCTAGCCCAAGTGCAAGATGGGATAGAACGGGTCATTGCATATGCCGACCCGAAGCCCACGAAGAAGGAAATTCCCGGGTTACAAACTGTGGGGTATCTGGTTATTAAAGCTTGTGCTCGAATATGTGATGGTGTCGAAAGAAATGAGTGTGTACAGGAATTAGATCCTGTTATTCGTAACATAGAGGGATGGCGTACCCTTCAGCCAGAACACCCAGAGACAAACAGTGCCGGCTTTCTTAGAGGGGGAATAAGCCAGTGTCGTCAGGAGAATGTCCCTTACTCTACGAGGAATGGCAATGGCTGCAGGTGCAAGAAAACCATCCCTTATAGGCGAATGGATATTCACCAAGAATTGAGAGAAGTCCCGGTGTTACCAGCCAGAGGTAACCAGAGCAGTTGCCGGGTTTGGCCCACTTTGGGGAAGGGAAAACCCTAGAGCAGGTACGCCATTACTTCTACTATCCCAAGCTACCCCGGGAAGTAGGAAGAGCGCGTGTTACGTGTGAACGATTCAAACTACGCAAAGGGCACCAGTGCTGGAATAGGACGGGCGCGAGACAAAGACCACTTCACCGCAGGCGGACCCTCCGCCGCAGCCCATCCGCCGCTGGAATCCCCCCCGCCGGTCGCTTCGAAGGTTAAGTTTTATTACTGGTTAGGGTAGGCGGTTAGTTTAGGTTTTTTTTTGAGAGTAGGGGGCTTGTTGAAGGGTTTTAGCGGTTAGGGTAAGTGGTTTGAGGGTAAGGGCTTAGGGTAGGGGGGTTTAGGATAAGGTCTTAGGGTAGGGGGGTTTAGGATAAGGTCTTAGGGTAGGGGGGTTTTAGGGTAAGGGCTTAGGGTAGGGGTTTTTAGGATAGGTCTTAGGGTAGGGGTGTTTTTAGGGTAAGGGCTTAGGGTAGGTTTTTTTTTGTTTTTGTAGGGTAGGGCTTAGGGTAAGTAAGGGGGTTAGGATAAGGTCTTAGGGTGGGAGGTTCGGTAGTTAGGATAGTCTAGGGTAGGGGGGTTTAGGATAAGTCTTAGGGTAGGGGGGTTAAGATAAGGTGTTAGGGTTTGGGGTAGGGGTGGTTTTGAGGAAAGGTCTTGGGTGGGGGGTTAAGATAAGGTCTTAGGGTAGGGGTTTTTAGGATAAGGTCTTAGGGTAGGGAGTTTTAGGGTAAGGGCTTAGGGTAAGGGGGTTTAGGATAAGGTCTTAGGGTAGGGGGGTTTAGGGTAGGGGGGTTTAGGATAAGGTCTTAGGGTAGGGGGTTTAGCCACTTACCCTTAATGGCAAAGTGGCCGGCGGCGGCAGGTTCTGGCGGTGGGGTGAGTCGCGGCTAAGCGAGCCATGTGGCTGCCCGCAACGCTTCCACTCCCATCAGGGAGCTGCCTTTCAATCTGTCCACGAGGATCCGTGTGGATAGATATATCTGTGTATCATCTGCATAGATCTGATATCCGAGGCCAAAGGAGTTGTTGAGGTCACCAAGTGACCGTGTGCAGGGAGAGAGGGGAGAGGTCCCAGGACGGGACCCGGAGGTTAAACCAACCGACACATCAACAGGAGACGGGGACATGTGAGCAACAGAACGGAGACGTGTGCGATGGGAGAGGTCTGGGGAGATCCAGGAGAGGGCTTTGTTGGAGGGCGCCAAGAGAGTTGAGAAGATGAAGAGTGAGTGACGGCACCGGAGCAGAGAGATCGAGTAGGGCAAAGTGACCGTGGGATTTGGCTTCATGTAGATCAGGGGCCAACTCCAGTCCTCAAAGACCACCAACAGGTTTTCAGGGATATCCCTGCTTCAGCACAGGTGGCTCTGTTGTTGACCAACTCCAGTCCTCAAGGGCCCACCAACAGATCAGGTTTTCAGGATATCCCTGCGTCAGCACAGGTGGCTCAATCAGTCTTTGACTGAGCCACCTGTGCTGAAGCAGGGTCTTTGAATCAGAGGCTCAGTATTTGACTGAGCCACTAATTGAACCACCTGTGCTGAAGCAGGGATAGCCTGAAAACCTAACCCGTTGGTGGCCCCTGAGGACGGAGTTGGCTACTCCCTGGTGTAGATCATTGGCTACTTTAGTGAGCACAGTCTCTGAGTGAGCGGCCTCACACAGATAGCACATAGAGTGTCAGCTCCGCGGGGCAGGGCCTCCCTATCTTGTCACTGACTTGCTGCTCGTACCTTCTGCCCCCGGGACAGCCCCGCGCTCACCGCCCCCGTTATACAACCCAAAGAATGTTACATCGGAGGTGGGAGGGGAGCTTGGCGCTGAAGGGGTTACACCCCCCCCCCTCCCGGATTAACCGTTTCACAGCTGGCTGGCTCCTGGGAGACGGCACTAATACCTCACTGATCTCCCTCCCCCCCCGTGGGGGAGAGATTAAGCGCACGATATTAACCCTTAGGCTGCCAGATGCAGCAGCGATCAGCATAAAGTATACAGATAAGACCGGTTTCGGATCTGTGTGTTTGTGTGTATATACATAACCATGGTATGTGTGACATTATATATATTTATAGTATACACATATATATATATATATATATATATATATATATATATACACACACAGTATATATAAATAAACACACACAGTTGGGGTTTGCAGTATGTTGTGACATTTCGATGGCTTTCTGTAGGGCACAGACCCGCTAATCTCCTTACCGCCTGCCCTTGTCACCGAGCCGTCATCTTATCACACCGCACACACACACTGCTAAATGCCGGACACTTTTATAATGGCTGCCGTCTCTGTCTGGCAGTGATGGGGTTAGGATGTTGTGCACAGAGGAATGCTCGGCTTGTGCTAATGGACTGTTTGTACATCACACAGACAGACACACACACACATCTCACATTACAGGGACACACACACACACACTGATCTCACATTACAGGGACACACACACACACACACACATCTCACATTACAGGGACACACACACACACCGCTCCTTCTCCTGCTTCACACTCAGTGCCAGTCAGTGTCTTTACTCGCTGAGCCACTCCCTCTCTATGCGAACAAGTGTATTGTAGATCGATGATATAAGATCCTTGTATCGCGGCTTTCTTAACATTGTATTGTATTGTATGTCTTAATATCTGGTTGTGGTATCCAAGGTCTAATTTGAAAGTACTGAAATCTACTATTTTCTGCCAAATCAAAATCAGATTTGCGTTGCGAGAAAAGATTGAATCTGATTCTAAAAATTGGCCACTTTCTGGCACCCTCCAGTCTCCTGCGGGTCACACAAACCTGAGGCCAATGCCGGAGTAAATGCCGGATTTTGCAATATTGGAGTCAGAGGAGATGGAAAAGAAGATAGTCATTTGAATTTCCTGAATGTTGAGTCCCATTTCCCCCGAGTAAAGCCATTTATAGCATGTTTATATCATTCCTTAGGTCTGTGTTTTTTAGGTAGCCAAATAATTTTATGTAAGGGAATGTTAGTGATGGCAAGAACTAGATTTGTCATCACTAGAGTCTAGGCGCAAAGTTCACCTTTCCTGTCTCACCCTCAAATACTTTCTGGGCAAGCTACCCAGCTACCTGAACAAGCTCCTCACCCCTACCACATGCAGCACCTATCACCTGAGATCAGACTCCAAAAGACTATTCATGGTCCCAAGACTCAACAAAGTTTCCGGCCGCTCCTCCTTCTCTTACTGTGCACCCCAAAACTGGAACAACCTACCAGAGACTCTCACATCCACCACCAGCTTAAGTTCTTTGAAATCTAAGGCTGTCTCACACTTTAATCTGGTCTGTAACTGTTTCATACGCTCATAATATATATTTTCTTTAACTGTGTACGCAATGTCTTGTATATAATGTATACCTTGTTCATTTATGTAACTGTATTTGTAACCATGTATTATTTGTTTTACTCTGTGCCCAGGACATACTTGAAAATGAGAGGTAACTCTCAATGTATTACTTCCTGGTAAAATATTTTATAAATAAATAAATAAAATTCTCTATACGCATTGTTTGATAGCAGCACATGCATACCAATCTCTAAGCGTTCTTAAATGGGATGCTAAATAATATTTAGGCATATCTGGACAACCTAATCCTCCCTCCCCTTTCCCCCCCGAAATAAAACATGTTTAGCTACCCCGAGGAGGTTTATGATCCCATATAAACTTCATTATTTTGGATTGAATCTAGGATGCTTTTAGCAATATTCACAGGTAAAGCTTGAAAAAAGATATAACAGTCCTGGTAAAATATTCATCTTTGTATTTATAATCCTGCCAATCCAAGAAATGTCATCAGAATGCCACTGTAGAAGATCCATATTCTGGAACCAGGGTCACGTGTAGGAAGTGAATGAGGCCAGATAGCTTAACTCATCCATCTTTGAAAGCACAAGTCCTTCTGTATTTTCTTAACTTTATTGGGAAAGTCACAGCAAATAAAGTGTACTTGTAGATGTTGTGGAGTGGTAAGAGAGTGCTTCTCTATGTGGAGTGCTTTAAATCAAGGGAAGGTAAAAACAGAATGGCCTTGCCAGGGGGTAGATAGCAGGAGAGGTACTCACTCAGCCTGTTTAGGATGGAAAAGGAAGTGAGTCATCTTTGTCACACAGGAATAGTGACAGGACTATGCTACCTGTGAATACAGACAGGGGAGTATGGAAAAGTCCACTTAGCCAGGGGGATTAAAGAGGTTGGCAAGGCAACCAGGTATTGGCAGTGTAAGAAGGGAATGTGTAACAATAATGTATTGATTACACAGGCACTGTCAGTTTTCAGAGCAGGGAAAACATGCAACTGAAATATAAAGGGCTAACAGGCAGAGCTGCATGGGGGGGGGGGGGGGGAAAAACAAAAAAGAACAATCCTGTTCCAGGACAAGCTTAATATATAAAATCAAAAGGTTAGTGCTATCTGCGGTGAATCTGATTGGTCCTCAGCCTCTGGCCAATCAGATTGGTGGGTCTGACGTCACCCAACTGCCACTTTCTTCCCCCCTCGGCTGGCCACACACACACACACACACACACACACACACACATCAACACTCCCAAATCACCTCATGCCCGTCTGCTTCAAAAATTTACACCCTTCACAAAATGTCCGCCTTCCCGCACCATGAACATCCCTTCCCACCTTCACCTACTCAAAATGTCCGCCTTCCCGCACCATGAACACCCCCTTCCCGCCTTCACCTACTCAAAATGTCCGCCTTCCCGCACCATGAACATCCCTTCCCGCCTTCACCTACTCAAAATGTCCGCATTAAAAACATGTCACCATCAACACTACAAAATCACCTCATGTCCGTCTGCACTCCACACGCCCGCTACTCATCTCCAGGAGCCAGGCAGGGGGAAGGGACACACACGCACACTCTCCTCACACCGTGACCGCGTGCGCCTCTGACACACACACACACACACACACACACCCCTCCGGTGGCCCGTCACTCCCCCCGTTCAGCCAGACCGCAGCTCACCTTCCCCCTCCCTGTGGCCGTCACTCTCCCCTCAGAAGGACAGGCCCAGCACCTTCCCCCTCCCGTGGCCGTACACTATCCCCTCAGCCGGACAGGCCCCGACCTTCCCTGCTGCAAGCTTCCGGTGGCTCGCGCTCACAGGTGCAGAGAGGGGGCGCATGAGCAGCGCTCCCGGGAGGGAGGGAGGGAGAGGACGAGCAGGGCTAGGCGCAGCAACAAATAGGAGGAGCGCGGGAGAGAGGAGCGGTGCTGTGAGTCCTGGCAGAGGGGAGGGGGCTTTGTGTGTGTGGGAGGGGGGACGGGGGGGCACAGTGGAGGTGGTGGGTGGGGGGGGGACAGTGTGTAAGTGTGTGGGGGGCGGGGAAAACCGTGATGTGTGGTGTGTGTGTGTGTGTGTGTTGTGTGTGTGTGGGTTGTGTGTGATGTTGTGTGTGTAAAGTGTGTGTTGGTGGAAGGGGAACGGACAAGTGTGTTGTAGTGGTGTGTGTGTGGTGGGGGGGGGAAAGTGTGTGTGTGTGTGTGTGGTGGGGGGGGGGACAGTGTGTGTGTGTGTGTGGGGGGGGGGGGACAGTGTGTGTGTGTGTGTGGTGGGGGACAGTGTGTGTGTGTGGTGGGGGGGGACAGTGTGTGTGGGGGGGGGGACAGTGTGTGTGCGGTGTGGGAGGAGTGTGTTGTGGGGGGGGCAGGGGGGGGGAGTGTGTTGTGTGGGGGGGACAGTTGTGTGTGTGTGGTGTGTGTAGAAAACAGACAGCGGGGAGTGGATTGAGAGGTTAGGAGGGACTGGGCGCGCGAAAAATGTACTCACCGGGCACGCAACCTCGGGTTCTCCAGGCAGTCCATATTATATTCGCCGGAGCCCCCGCATCATACGGAGGGTTCTGTTCCAGGCCGCCGCCCGTAATAAGCGGAAATCGCCGTAAGCGCGGCCCTGTGACTACTTTGAAACAAAGTTGCCAGAGGATGATAACCGACTGTTCATGAACCAACACATTGGAGCCATCTGACAAAGGAGTTGCGCACGCGGCTAATGAGCTATGCTACGACATTTAGCGTGACAGCCGGATCCATCAGGACCGGCGAAGCACATCACAAGAAAGAGCGAAAAGGGAGGCATGACGGGAGGGGAAAGCAATAACGATAACAAACGCTGAACCCTAATGCATAAGGGAGTTACATTAGCGAGCGCTGATGATTGAGACGAGGACGCGCCCGCCAAAGCGGGGCCCGCCCTGTAGTATATAATAATAACCTTCAGACGATTTGGAAACAGTTATTGTGATATCAAAGGTATGTAGGAGTGCAACGTAATGTGATACCCAAATATGTGATATACATTTTGCACATTGACGAAAGGATAATAAGCCAAGAAAACTCAACGAATGGTCTTCCTGCGACAGAGTGCAGATTAGGCGAATCTGCATATTGCTCAAAATGAATATTTAATCCAGAAAGAAGATACAATGTATTACGCACTGCTATTCATTCATTCATTCAAAGGCTGGTCTGGAATTGAAACCAGTAAGATGTCATCTGCAAACATGGAGCATTTCTCTATGTACCAAAATAATAACAATGCACATTTCTCTGTCACACGTCTCCCACACACCTGTCTGTGACAGGAATGCAGACTTCCTGGTAAAATATTTTATAAATAATATGTGACACCTGACCTGCCCCATTAGTCATTTAAACAATTACAACTCAATAACAATAGTCTGCTAACCTGTTTGCTGACAGTATCCTTAAACATGTCACTGCCATTAGTACACTGTGTTCCTAGGAGGGACTGACCCCTTAACCATGTCACTGCCATTAGTACACTGTGGCCCTAGGAGGGACTGACCCCTTAACCAATGTCACTGCCATTAGTACAACTGTGTTGTCCTAGCAGGGACTAACCCCTTAACCATGTCACTGCCATTAGTACCTGTGTCCTAGGAGGGACTGACCCCTTAACCATGTCACTGCCATAGTACAACTGTGTCCCTAGGAGGACTGACCCCCTTAACCATGTCCTGCCATTATACACTGTGGCCCTAGAGTGACTGACCCCTTAAACCATTGTCACTGCCTTAGTACACGTGACCATAGGAGGGAACTGACCCCTTAATCATGTCACTGCATTAGTACACTGTGACCCTAGGGACTGCCCCTTAAACCATGTCACTGCCATTAGTACACGTGTGGCTCTAGGAGGATGACACCCCTTAACCATGTCACTGCCATTAGTACACTGTGGCTCTAGCGGGACTGACCCCTAACCATGTCACTGCCATTAGTACACTGTGGCCCTAGAGGGACTGACCCCTAACCATGTCACTGGTTAGTACTGTGGTCTAGCAGGGACTGACCCCTTAACCATGTCACTGCCATTAGTACACTGTGGTCCTAGCAGGAACTGACCCCTTAACCATGTCACTGCCATTAGTACACAGTGACCCTAGGAGGGACGACCCCTTAACCATGTCACTGCCATTAGTACACTGTGGCACTAGGAGGGACTGACCACTTAACCATGTCACTGCCATTAGTACACTGTGGCCCTAGGAGGTACTGACCCTTAACCATGTCACTCGCCATTAGTACAACTGTGGCCCTAGCAGGACTAACCCCTTAACCATGTCACTGCCATTGTACACTGTGGCCCTAGAGGAATGACCCCTTAACCATGTCACGCATAGTAACACTGTGACCCTAGGAGGACTGACCCCTTAACCTTGTCACTGCCATTAGTACACTTGCTAGCAGGGACTACCCCTTAGATCTGTCACTGCCATTAGTACATGTGGCCCTAGCAGGGACTGACCCCTTAACCATGTCACTGCCATTAGTACACTGTGGCCCTAGAGGGACTGACCCTAACCATGTCACTGCCATTAGTAAACTGTGGCCCTAGGAGGGAGGACCCCTTAACCATGTCACTGCCATTGTACACTGTGGCCCTAGGAGGGACTGACCTCTTAACCATGTCACTGCCATTAGTACACTTGGCCCTAGGAGGGACTGACCCCTTAACCATGTCAGTGCCATAGTACATGTGGCCCTAGGAGGGACTGACCTCTTAACATGTCACTGCCATTGTACTACTGGGCCCTAGGAGGGACTGACCCCTAACCATGTCACTGCCATTAGTACTCTGTGGCCCTAGGAGGGACTGAACCTTACCATGTCAGCAGAGTACCTGTGGTCCTAGCAGGACTGACCCCTTAACCATTGTAGCCATTAGTACACTGTGTCCTAGCAGGGACTGACCTTAACCATGTCACTGCATTAGTACACAGTGCCCTATGAGGGACTGACCCCTTAACCCTGTCACTGCCATTAGTACACTGTGGCCCTAGGAGGGACTGACCCCTTAACCATGTCACTGCCATTAGTACACTGTGGCCCTAGAGGGTACTGACCCCTTAACCATGTCACTGCCATTAGTACACTGTGCCCTAGCAGGGACTACCCCTTAACACATGTCACTGCCATTAGTACACTGTGGCCTAGGAGGGACTGACCCCTTAACCATGTCACTGCCATTAGTACACTGGACCCTAGGAGAGACTGAACCTTAACCTTGTCACTGCCATTAGTACACTGTGGCCTAGCAGGACTAACCCCTAACCATGTCACTGCCATTAGTACACTGTGGCCCTAGCAGGGACTGACCCCTATACCATGTCACTGCCCATTAGTACACTGTGGCTCCTAGCAGGGCTGACCCCTAACATGTCACTGCCATTAGTACTGTGGCCCTAGGAGGGACTGACCTACTTAACCATGTCACTGCCATTAGTACTCTGGGGCCCTAGGAGGGAATGAACCCCTTAACCATGTCACTGCCCTTAGTACTCTGTGGCCCTAGGAGGGAGAGACCCCTTAACCAGTCACTGCCATTAGGACAACTGTGGCTAGCAGGGACTGACCCCTTAACCATGTCACTGCCATTAGTACACAGTGCACCTATGAGGGACTGACCCCTTAACCCTGGCACTGCCATTAGTATACACTGTGGCCCTAGGAGGGGCTGACCCTTAACCAGTCATGCCATTAGTACACTGTGGCCCTAGGATGGTACTGACCACCCTTAACCATGTCACTGCCAATTAGTTACACTGTGGCCTAGCAGGGACTAACCCTTAACCATGGCACTGCATTAGTACACTGTGGCCCTAGAGGGACTGACCCCTTAACCATGTCACTGCCATTAGTACACTGTGACCCTAGTAGAGACTGACCCCTTAACCTTGTCACTGCCATTAGTACACTGTGGCCCTAGCAGGGACTAACCCCTTAACCATGTCACTGCCATTAGTACACTGTGGCCCTAGCAGGGACTGACCCCTTAACCATGTCACTGCCATTAGTACACTGTGGCCCTAGCAGGGACTGACCCCTTAACCATGTCACTGCCATTAGTACACTGTGACCCTAGGAGGGACTGACCCCTTACCCATGACTTTGCAAACATAACACAAAGCAAAAAGATCAAAACACACCACGGGGCTTTCAGGGCTCACAAACGTCACCCACAGACATGGGATAAAGATTGTAAAAACCTACAACAAAGCGTTTGTTTCCAAGTTTAAAGGATAAGTAAGAAATACGTTGATTTATTTATCTTTATTAAGGCGAATGGAATGTGACAATCATGTCGCTGTCCTTAGCGCACTAGAAGGGACTGACGCTTAGCTTACCCGAACCTGGGGGTCCCCCAAAACGTATCCCCTGACTTTTGGGGGTTCCCCCAAAACATATCCCCCTGACCTATGAGAGTCCCCCAAAGCTTATCCCCCTAATCTCCGGGGGTCCCCCAAAGTTTAACCCCCTAATCTCCGGGGGTCCCCCAAAATGTATCCCCCTGATCTCCGGGGGTCCCCCGAAGCTTATCTCCCTGACCTCCGGGGGTCCCCCAAAGCTTAACCCCTTGATCTCTGGGGGTCCCCCAAAATGTATCCCCGTGACCTCTGGGGGTCCCCCAAAATGTATCCCCCTGATCTCTGGGTTTCCCTTAAAATGTATCCCCCTGACCTACGGGAGTCCCCAAAATGTATCCCCGATCCCTGCCCGACGAAGGGTTTTGGCCACTTGCCCGGTGGACACAAAATGGCCGTGGGGACGTGGATTGCTCCGGTGGCCAGGAGAGCGCCGTGGTTTACGTGGATGCCTCGTACATCAATGTCTACGGTTAACTCTGTGATTGATGAAACCTAGGATGCCCCATGGCTCAGGGCAGGGAAGGGGTTAATCTACAGGGACTGCTGAGGTCAGGGTCACACCCATGGGGGGTTATTTGGGAAACCGCAACAGTGGCCCGATCGGCACTATTTCAGTGTAATGGATAACACCCCATGGAGGCCCTCAAACACTAAAGATGCAGTCCCTTCCCGTGTCGGACCCCTGCGGCGGCCCCTTAACACACCCCTCTGCCAGGTATAGCTGACACCTGGGGGCGGAGAGGTGACAGTCATATAATGTCACTCCCGAAATATATCCACCCCTGTTAAGTATCGGGGGGACAAGAGGGAGTGGCAGGGGTGTCTTAAGGGCTCTGGCACTGAATGGGGTTAATTATAACGCACGATAGCTCCGCGTCACTGTCACCTATGATCATTCTTTCAATGTCACTGTGGTCCCCTGTCTGTGTCCTTCTGCCATCGTCTCTGAGACTTCTGACTGTCACTCTCCCTTTTGCTTCCTGTCACTCTCCCGTCTTTGTCACCGGCACGTCTCTCTTCTCCTGTCCCTGTCACTCTCCCGTCTTTGTCCCCGTCACTCTCCGGTCCTATAAATCTCTCTAGTCCCTGCCCTTGTCCTGTTCCTGTCACTCTCCCGTCTCTGTCACTGTCACTCTCCCGCCTCCTCCTTCCTACTGTCACTGCCCCCTCTCCTGCCCCCTCTATCCACACTTATCACCGCCCCCTGGCCTCCCACCCTTTACCCCACACCGCTTTCCAAAACTGCCCCCTCCTCCTCGTCACCTCTGCCCCAGCGCCACTCCCGTAACATCGCTGTCTGCCCCCCACGCACCCGGCGAAGTTCTCCAACGCGGATACAGCCTCTGAATATTAACCTGCGTTAATGACGGATGAATTCAAGAGTGCTGGGAACGAATAAGGAACTTCGTAAGTTGCGCTACCTTTTAATTGACCAAAACCTCAATCGTACACGATTTGTAGGTGTGTGTGCGGAACACCTGGAGACTGCCGAGGTCTCATCAGGAACAACATTTTCCATCACGTGTGTAAATATTGTACAATTGATATAAACTCCCAGTATGTGCATCGAAATAAAATAATAACTCAATACTTCTCGAGTGTAAGCTCCTTGGGACAGTGATATTCTTCCATTTGTCTTAACATACTCGGTACTGTACCAGTTCACAATAAATTGAAAGCCCTCAGCAGCATAACTCATGGTTGCTTAGTAATGTAAAATACGTTTATTCGCTTACCAAATTTGGGGCCAAAAACCTACAGGTGAGTAATAGATATCCAATTGGCGGCCATATTTAATGAGCCCTGGGAAAGATGTTTGGACCCCGCTATTTCTCCGCAGCAGAAAACGATTGAGTTATTTCGCAGTGAGAATGAAGAATTAGGCACACATTTATTTCTTTTTGATCCGTGGCGGGGGGTACGTAACACCTTGAGCGCCAGAGGGATTTGCCTGTTTTTGGAGGGTGATATACAGACCCCAAGGCAGATGGTGGTCAGGGCTGAGAAAAGTGTCTATACTTGGATATGAGCATGAAGTATTGAGTTACCCAGGATCAGTACAGTGTGAAGAAATATCTAGTGTCTGGCAGTGGAGCAATAAACAGTACATAGCATGGAATGTACTGATATATATATATATACAGTGGTGGGAAAAAGAAAGTACACCCTCTTTGAATTCCATGGTTTTACATATCAGGACATAATAACAATCATCTGTTCCATAGCAGGTCTTAAAATTAGGTAAATAAAACCTCAGATGAACAACACATGACATATTACACCGTGATTTATTAAACAAAAATAAAGCCAAAATGGCGAAGCTATGTGTGAAAAACTAAGTACACCCTTACTGCTTCCATAGCGATTAAGATGCTAAGTAGCAGACAGGTGCTGCTAATCAAATGCTCTTGATTAATTGATCATCAGCAAGTGTGACCACCTCTATAAAAGCCGAAATTTTAGCAGTTTGCTGGTCTGGAGCATTCAGGTGTGTGTTAACACAATGCCAAGGAGGAAAGACATCAGCAATGATCTTAGAGAAGCAATTGTTGCTGCCTATCAATCTGGGAAGGGTTATAAGGCCATTTCCAAACAATTTAAAGTCCATCATTCTACAGTGAGAAAGATTATTCAAAAGTGGAAAACATTCAAGACAGTTGCCAATCTTCCCAGGAGTGGACGTCCCAGCAAATTCACCCCAAGGTCAGACCGTGCAATGCTCAGAGAAATTGCAAAAAACCCAAGAGTTACATCTCAGACTCTACAGGCCTCAGTTAGCATGTTAAATGTTTTAGCATGTTAAATGTTAAAGTTCATGACAGTACAATCAGAAAAAGACTGAACAAGTATGGTTTGTTTGGAAGGGATGCCAGGAGAAAGCCTCTTCTCTCTAAAAAGAACATGGCAGCACGGCTTAGGTTTGCAAAGTTGCATCTGAACAAACCACAAGACTTCTGGATCAATGTCCTTTTGACAGACGAGACCAAAGTGGAGATGTTTGGCCATAATGCACAGCGCCATGTTTGGCGAAAACCAAACACAGCATATCAGCACAAACACCTCATACCAACTGTCAAGCATGGTGGTGGTGGGGTGATGATTTGGGCTTTTTTGCAGCCACAGGACCTGGAAACCTTGCAGTCATTGAGTCGACCATGAATTCCTCTGTATACCAAGTATTCTAGAGTCAAATGTGAGGCCATCTGTCCGACAGCTAAAGCTTGGCAGAAATTGGGTCATGCAACAGGACAATGATCCCAAGCACACCAGCAAATCTACAACAGAATGGCTGAAAAAGAAAAGAATCAAGGTTTTGCAATGGCCCCAGTCAAAGTCCAGACCTCAACCCGATGAAATGCTGTGGCGGGACTTAGGAGATCTGTGCACAAACAAATGCCACAAACCTCAATGAACTGAAGCAACGTTGTAAAGAAGAGTGGGACAAATCCTCCACACAAGTGTGAGAGACTGATAAAGTCATACAGAAAACGATTACTCAGTTATTGCTGCTAAGGTGGTTCTCAAGCTATTGTATCAAAGATATACTTAGTTTTTCACCCATGGCTTCTCCATTTGGCTTATTTTTGTTATAAACCATGACACGGTGTAAAGTTCATGTGTGTTGTTCACCTGAGGTTGTATTTACCCAATTTTAAGACCTGCTAAGGAACAGATGATTGTTTTATGTCCTGATATGTAAAAACATGGAATTCAACGAGGGTGTACTTTCTATTTCACACCACTGTATGTATTATTATTATATATATATATATATATATATATTATATATTTAATTACATGTAGAGGTATCATACCTGTGTTGCCAGCTTCAATATCACAAAATAAATAGATGATACCGTTCTGTGGCTAACTAAATGCTTTTATTTGTGCGAGCGTTCGAGAACACTGATCCTTCTTCCGGCGGTGTTACATGAATGAAGCAAAGGTATACTTAACAACAGTGTTTCTTGGAATGTATCTGTGCTGGTCCTTTCCCCCGGTGTGGATGAGTTTTATGGCTAGAGGTGTCAAAAGGTTTCTGAAAGAAAGTGATGTAAGAGTGTGTGTGTGTGTAACTGTGTGAATAAAAATGAATGGAGAGCCCACAGTATATACAGTGCTTTACAAAAGGTGTGTGTGGAGTGGGAGTGGATATAAATGGTGTGGGTGGGTGTGGAAATGTGAGAGATTGTAGCACAACTAAAAGTGTGTGTGGATACTATGTGGTCCCTATTGGTGTTTAGGGATGGAAAAACAAGGAGTATTAGTATGTGTAAGGGACAGCTGTGTGTGCATACATATAGCACAGTATGTACAGACATGGCCTATAGCGCTCATGGGAAGAGAGTTCACTTGTGTCAGTAATGACTCATAAAATTTCGATCTCTGTTTAGGCCACCGCTAAGTGTCCCGAACAGTTGCATAAATTTGTATTCATGCAACCGTCTCTCATTCGGTGTTTTAAGATTACCTTTGAGTATGGCAACCCTCAGATCGTTCATCTTATGGCCAGAGTCAGAGAAATGTTCGCCAACAGGACTGTCTCTTGTTCCGCGTGTGATGCTGTGGTGATGCAGGTTCATTCTCTTGTTTAGCCCCTGCCCTGTCTCACCTATGTAGTAGCAGCCCCCTGGGCATTTCATGCACATGATGAGGTACACGACATTGCTGGAGGAACAGGTGAACCTTCCTCTGATTTTGTATTCCCGATTCCTGTGTGGTATTTGTATTATGTCTGCTGTGTAGAGCATTGCGCAGGTTTTGCATCTTGGGTCCTGGCATGGTTTTGTCCCGCATTCAGTTGTACTGCTCAATACTTTACTCCTCACCATAATATTCTTGAGATTATGGGGTTGTCTGTGCCCTTATTATCATACAGACAACCCCATAATATATATTATATATATATATATACACACTGTTATTACACCATGTCACCAGGATCAGCAAGGGAGTGCGGCAGGGAGACACCGTGTCACCAGGACCAGCAAGGGAGTGCGGCAGGGAGACACCATGTCACCAGGATCAGCAAGGGAGTGCAGCAGGGAGACACCGTGTCACCAGGATCAGCAAGGGAGTGCTGCAGGGAGACACCGTGTCACCAGGATCAGTACGGGAGTATGGCAGGGAGACAATGTGTCACCAGGATCAGTGAGGGAGTGCGGCAGGGAGACACCGTGTCACCAGGATCAGCAAGGGAGTGCTGCAGGGAGACACCATGTCACCAGGATAAGCAAGGGAGCGCGGCAGGGAGACACGTGTCACCAGGATCAGCAAGGGAGAGCGGCAGGGAGACACCATGTCACCAGGACCAGCAAGGGAGCGCGGCAGGGAGACACCGTGTCACCAGGATCATCAAGGGAACGCGGTAGCGATACACCGTGTCACCAGGATCATCAAGGGAACGCGGTAGGGAGACACCGCGTCACCAGGATCAGCAAGGGAGCGCAGCAGGGAGACACTGTGTCACCAGGATCAACAAGGGAGCGCGGCAGGGAGACACCGTGTCACCAGAATCAGTACGGGAGTGTGGCAGGGAGACACCGTGTCACCAGGATCAGCAAGGGAGCGCGGCAGGGAGACACCGTGTCACCAGGATCAACAAGGGAGTGTGGCAGGAAGACACCGTATCACCAGGATCAGCAAAGGACCGCGGCAGGGAGACACCGTGTCACCAGGATCATCAAGGGAACGCGGTAGCGATACACCGTGTCACCAGGATCATCAAGGGAACGCGGTAGGGAGACACCGCGTCACCAGGATCAGCAAGGGAGCGCAGCAGGGAGACATCGTGTCACCAGGATCAGCAAGGGAGCGCAGCAGGGAGACACTGTGTCACCAGGATCAGCAAGGGAACGTGGTAGGGAGACACCGTGTCACCAGGATAAGCAAGGGAACACGGTAGGGAGACTCCATGTCACCAAAGCTTTTCCCAGTAACACTTGAAAAATTCTTCAAGACTTTAGATTGGGAAGAAAAAGGAATCAAAATAAACGGTGAATGTTTGAGTCGCTACGATTTGCAGATGACCTCGTTATTTTTTGCCACAAGTCCAGAAGATCTCCAGCAATAAATTGGAGAACTTGCCGACGCCAGTAATAAAGTGTCCTCCATATGAATCTCACAAATAGCAGAGTGTTGTTCAACAAACGTGTCAAGTCTGCAGAGATCGAAGTAAATGGAATCGGACCAGGAGTCTCAGGCTGTGGCTTCCTTGGCCGGTGAGTAACAATGGGTGGGAACCTTGTGAATGGAATCAGTAGGAGAATGGAGGTGGGATGGAGCATTTGGAAAAAAACTAGACAATATTTCAAGGGAACCTTCCCCTGCGCCTCAAGAAGAAAGTTTGTGACCCGTGTATCCTGCCCGTGCTCACGTATGGATGTGACCCGTGTATCCTGGCCGTGCTCACGTATGGATGTGACCCGTGTATCCTGCCCGTGCTCACGTATGGGTGTGACCCGTGTATCCTGCCCGTGCTCACGTATGGATGTGACCCGTGTATCCTGCCCGCGCTCACGTATGGATGTGACCCGTGTATCCTGTCCGCGCTCACGTATGGATGTGACCCGTGTATCCTGCCCGCGCTCACGTATGGGTGGGACGCATATATCCTGCCCGCGCTCATGTATATATGTGACACTTGGAACCTAAATGCGAAGATAATTGAGAAGCTTCAGACAATGCAGAGAAGTATGGAGAGATGCATGCTGGGTATTACCCGAAGTATGGAGAGATGCATGCTGGGTATTACCCAGAGAGATGAAAAAGAACGAATGGGTTCAGAACCAAGCAAAAGTCTGTGACATCATCACAAGGGTGAGGAAAGGAAAATGGCGACGGGCCGGGCATATCGCAAGAAGGAACGACCATCGTGGGACAAAGATCGACTGGATCCCAAGAGAGATTTAAAGACCGGTTAAATCTATAAATATGCATCTAGAACTAGAAGGAAAGGGAAGTGCTGTATATACTGGTGTATACTAGCAGGGGTGGCTGAATTTGGGGAGTGTGCAGTGGGTTAATTTATTTTCAAAGTGTGGGGTAATTAAAACCCTGTAGGAGAGAAGAGGAAAGAAAAAGCCAGCAGTGGGTGTGGTTAGATAATTGCTAACCTAACACACCTGGCGGGTGTTCCTATTTAAACAGAAGTTGCTCACCAATCCTGAGCTTGCATGTGCTGATCTGCATGACTGGTTGATTTCAAGTGCTGGTTGTATTAAGTGTGCAGTTAGAACTAGAAGGAGTTTGAACAAGGAAGGGGTTACACAAGGTATAGTATATTGAAGTACAGTTTATTGTTAGTACTTATAAACTTCATAGTTGCTAGAATGAGCAGGATTGAAGATACCACTCAATGCACATCTTGCCACATGTATGTGCACTTGGAGCAGCTGTTCCAAGGAGCATACCGCTGTGAGAGGTGTGAGTGGGTGGTCTCTTTAGAGTCAGAGATTGCTGATCTGAAGTGGAAACTAGCAATATTGAGGGACATTGACAATCTTGGAAGGGGTTTAGTGCTCACTGAGCAGGCCCTTGCTTCGACTAGTGGTGCAGATGGTGGCACGGTTAGTGAGGAGCAGGTAGGTAGCTGGGTAACAGTTAGAACGGGAAGCAGGGGCAATAAGGTGTGGCAGGCCAGTTCTGAGTTGACCCACCCCAATAGATTTGCCTTGTTGAGTGAAGATATTGGGAGTGTCGGGGCGGAAATGGCAAGGCTGGGGGAGACTAATTCCTCTAGCAGCCAGGGGAATAGTTCCTCCAGCACAGTGGGGACTCAGGATGCTCAGATACAAAGAAAGATTGTGGTGGTAGGGGACTCCATTATTAGGAAGGTAGATAGGACAATCTGTTGCCATGACCGCATGAACCAAACAGTTTGTTGTCTCCCGGGTGCTCGGGTTCAGCACATTGCGGATCGGGTAGACAGATTGTTGGGAGGGGCTGGGATTGACCCTGTGGTCTTGGCACATGTTGGCACCAATGACAAAGTTAGAGAAAGATGAAGGGTCCTAAAAAATGATTTCAGGGATCTAGGCCAAAAGTTTAAAGCAAGGACCTTAATTTTCTGAAATACTACCAGTGCCATGCGCTACCGCAGGGAGACAGTCAGAGATCAGGGAGGTTAATGCATGGCTAAGAAAGTGGTGCAGGAAGGAGGGGTTTGGGTTTTTAGAGCACTGGGACTCCTTTTCTGAGAGGTGCCATCTATATTCCTGGGACGGATTGCACCTCAATGAAGAGGGATCGTCTGTGCTAGGGGGGAGAATGCTAAAAAGGTTGGAGGAGATTTTAAACTAGGATGGAGGGGGGAGGGGAATGAAACAGATAATGAACTAAATGGAATAGAGGAGGATACAAGGTGGTATGGAGGTAGAATGGGGGCAAGTGTGAGTTTGACAAGCAGTGAGACACCCATAGTAAATACAGATACTAGAAAACTTCTAAAGACTAAACCAAGTTGGCGCAGGAAGGAAGGAGCAGATAAGATAATAGTACAAGCTGAAAAAAAACTTAAATGCATGCTTGCTAATGCAAGACGCCTGACAGATAAAATCGGGGAGCTTGAATTAATAGCTGCGAGGGAGCAGTATGATATCATAGGCGTTACTGAAACATGATGGGATGAAACCCATGACTGGGCAGTTAATTTAGCGGGTATAACAGGGGAGTTATCCCTGTTCAGGTAATGTGCCTCTAATCCAGCAATGTGGTGGTTAACTGCTGGTAGTCAATGAACAAACACCCCCTGCCTGATTAGATTGCTTAGAAAAGCCTGTCTTTTGAGACAGGAAGTGAGACTCCTTAGCTCACACCTGAGCTGAACTTGGAGACAAACAGTCTTGAGCCCTGCCAGAAGAAACAGCAGAGCTGCTTTCAAGACACAGGGGAAACTTATAAACCTGAATGCTGACAAACCCTGAGAAAAAGGGAGCTGAACCAGGGACAGAGAAGATTTTCCCTCCAAACCACTATAAACAGATAAGACTTTCATTTATAAGACTTTTTATATCTGTTCATTTCATGCTGTATGTTTGGGGCTGGGAGACATGCTTATCTAAAGGGAGTTGTGGATGCATAGTATTTCACTAGAAATACTCCCAAGTGAACAGAAGCTTTGTTTACCCCTTGTTTGGATGGTTTCCTGATGTTAAGGAAACAGGCGCAATAAAAGCTTTATTTAATTTCACCATAACCAGTCTCCCTTGCATACCTCTGTGAGCGTCCGCCTACAGAGGGTTATTCCCTTTTTCGGAAGGATCGAACAAATAGAAGAGGAGGTGGAGTATGTTAATATGTTAAACCGGATCTAAAACCTATTATAAGGGATGTTTACGAAGGGAATTATGAAAATGTAGAGACCTTGTGGATAGAAATTAGCAGTGGAGGCAAAAGTATAAAGAAAATGTTTGTGGGAATATGCTATAAACCACCAAATATCTGTGAGATTGAGGAAGCTAAAATACTTTTGCAATTGGAGAAGGCATCAAAACTGGGTCATGTTTGCATAATGGGCGATTTTAATTATCCAGACATAGACTGGGGAAAGGGGATTAGCATTACAGCAAAAGGAAACAGGTTTTTGTGGGTGCTTAAAGACAATTATATGACCCAAATTATTGAGGAACCAACCAGGAGAGGGGCAGTACTGGATTTGGTAATAACAAACAATGTAGAAGTAATAACAAATATTCAAGTCCTGGAACATTTGGGTAACAGTGATCATAACATGGTCTCATTTGAAATAAATTATCAAAAACAGATTATTGGGTTCAACAAAGACCTTAAACTTTAGAAAGGCAGATTTTAATAAACTGAGGTTTAATCTACAAGTAATACAATGGGATGATGTTTTTGCAGGGAAAATGTAGAAGATAAATGGGCAGTCTTTAAAACATTGTTAGAAATGCACACTTATCAGTGTATACCCTTGGGTAATAAGTATAAAAGAAATAAGTCAAAACCAATGTGGCTAAATAAACAGGTAGGGGAGGAAATGGACAAGAAGAGGAAGGTGTTTAGATTCTTTAAGTCAGAAGGGACGGAGACATCGTATCAGAATTATAAGGAATGTAACAAAAATTGCAAAAGGGCAATCAAATTAGCAAAAAGGGATAATGAAAAAAGGATTGCAATAGAAAGTAAGGTCAACCCTAAAAAGTTCTTTAAGTTCCTTAACAAAAAAATGAGAAAAGAAAATATAGGACCCGTTCAGTGTGAGATGGGCAGGCAGATTATTGGAGATAAGGAAAAAGCAGAGGTATTAAACAAATTCTTTGCCTCTGTTTACCAGGGAAGAATCAAGAGCAATAGTAGTGCTGCCGGAGGAAGCCACAACCTCCATATTAATGAACAATTGGTTAACTAAGGAAGAAGTTCATAAGCAACTTGAAAAAATTAAAGTAAATAAGGCACCTGGCCCGATGGCATACATCCAAGAGTTCTCAAGGAGTTAAGCTCAGTAATAGCCAAACCATTATATTTAATATTCAAGGACTCCATTTCCACAGGCTCAGTACCACAAGATTGGCGTAAAGCAGATGCGGTGCCTATATTTAAACAGGGAGCTAGAGCACAACCAGGGAATTACAGACCTGTAAGCCTGACTTCAATAGTAGGGAAACTACTTGAAGGTTTAATACAGGATAATATTAAGGAATACCTAATGGAAAACACAATTATTAGTAATAGTCAACATGGATTTATGAAGGATAGATCATGCCAAACTAACCTTATTTCTTTATTTGAGGAGGTAAGTAGGAATTTAGACCAGGGTAATGCAGTTGGGGAGCTTGAATTAATAGCTGCGAGGGAGCAGTATGATATCATAGGCGTTACTGAAACATGATGGGATGAAACCCATGACTGGGCAGTTAATTTAGCGGGTATAACAGGGGAGTTATCCCTGTTCAGGTAATGTGCCTCTAATCCAGCAATGTGGTGGTTAACTGCTGGTAGTCAATGAACAAACACCCCCTGCCTGATTAGATTGCTTAGAAAAGCCTGTCTTTTGAGACAGGAAGTGAGACTCCTTAGCTCACACCTGAGCTGAACTTGGAGACAAACAGTCTTGAGCCCTGCCAGAAGAAACAGCAGAGCTGCTTTCAAGACACAGGGGAAACTTATAAACCTGAATGCTGACAAACCCTGAGAAAAAGGGAGCTGAACCAGGGACAGAGAAGATTTTCCCTCCAAACCACTATAAACAGATAAGACTTTCATTTATAAGACTTTTTATATCTGTTCATTTCATGCTGTATGTTTGGGGCTGGGAGACATGCTTATCTAAAGGGAGTTGTGGATGCATAGTATTTCACTAGAAATACTCCCAAGTGAACAGAAGCTTTGTTTACCCCTTGTTTGGATGGTTTCCTGATGTTAAGGAAACAGGCGCAATAAAAGCTTTATTTAATTTCACCATAAC
The DNA here is from genome assembly GCA_036426205.1 of Ascaphus truei. Lineage (NCBI taxonomy): Eukaryota > Metazoa > Chordata > Amphibia > Anura > Ascaphidae > Ascaphus > Ascaphus truei. The sequence goes on from CM071587.1 coordinate 8,833,578, forward strand.
CAGTCTCCCTTGCATACCTCTGTGAGCGTCCGCCTACAGAGGGTTATTCCCTTTTTCGGAAGGATCGAACAAATAGAAGAGGAGGTGGAGTATGTTAATATGTTAAACCGGATCTAAAACCTATTATAAGGGATGTTTACGAAGGGAATTATGAAAATGTAGAGACCTTGTGGATAGAAATTAGCAGTGGAGGCAAAAGTATAAAGAAAATGTTTGTGGGAATATGCTATAAACCACCAAATATCTGTGAGATTGAGGAAGCTAAAATACTTTTGCAATTGGAGAAGGCATCAAAACTGGGTCATGTTTGCATAATGGGCGATTTTAATTATCCAGACATAGACTGGGGAAAGGGGATTAGCATTACAGCAAAAGGAAACAGGTTTTTGTGGGTGCTTAAAGACAATTATATGACCCAAATTATTGAGGAACCAACCAGGAGAGGGGCAGTACTGGATTTGGTAATAACAAACAATGTAGAAGTAATAACAAATATTCAAGTCCTGGAACATTTGGGTAACAGTGATCATAACATGGTCTCATTTGAAATAAATTATCAAAAACAGATTATTGGGTTCAACAAAGACCTTAAACTTTAGAAAGGCAGATTTTAATAAACTGAGGTTTAATCTACAAGTAATACAATGGGATGATGTTTTTGCAGGGAAAATGTAGAAGATAAATGGGCAGTCTTTAAAACATTGTTAGAAATGCACACTTATCAGTGTATACCCTTGGGTAATAAGTATAAAAGAAATAAGTCAAAACCAATGTGGCTAAATAAACAGGTAGGGGAGGAAATGGACAAGAAGAGGAAGGTGTTTAGATTCTTTAAGTCAGAAGGGACGGAGACATCGTATCAGAATTATAAGGAATGTAACAAAAATTGCAAAAGGGCAATCAAATTAGCAAAAAGGGATAATGAAAAAAGGATTGCAATAGAAAGTAAGGTCAACCCTAAAAAGTTCTTTAAGTTCCTTAACAAAAAAATGAGAAAAGAAAATATAGGACCCGTTCAGTGTGAGATGGGCAGGCAGATTATTGGAGATAAGGAAAAAGCAGAGGTATTAAACAAATTCTTTGCCTCTGTTTACCAGGGAAGAATCAAGAGCAATAGTAGTGCTGCCGGAGGAAGCCACAACCTCCATATTAATGAACAATTGGTTAACTAAGGAAGAAGTTCATAAGCAACTTGAAAAAATTAAAGTAAATAAGGCACCTGGCCCGATGGCATACATCCAAGAGTTCTCAAGGAGTTAAGCTCAGTAATAGCCAAACCATTATATTTAATATTCAAGGACTCCATTTCCACAGGCTCAGTACCACAAGATTGGCGTAAAGCAGATGCGGTGCCTATATTTAAACAGGGAGCTAGAGCACAACCAGGGAATTACAGACCTGTAAGCCTGACTTCAATAGTAGGGAAACTACTTGAAGGTTTAATACAGGATAATATTAAGGAATACCTAATGGAAAACACAATTATTAGTAATAGTCAACATGGATTTATGAAGGATAGATCATGCCAAACTAACCTTATTTCTTTATTTGAGGAGGTAAGTAGGAATTTAGACCAGGGTAATGCAGTTGATGAGGTCTACTTAGATATTGCAAAGGCTTTTTATACGATTCCACACAAGAGGTTGGTGTATAAAATAAAGCAAATTGGACTCAGTAAAAATATATGCACCTGGATTGAAAACTGGTTAAAGGACAGACAACAGAGGGTTGTCATAAATTGAACTTTTTCAGGTTGGGCTAGGGTCGTGAGTGGAGTACCTCAGGGATCGGTACTGGGACCCCTGCTTTTTAACTTGTTTATTAATGACCTTGAGGTTGGCATAGAGAGCAAAGTCTCCATCTTTGCTGATGATGCAAAATTGTGTAAGGTAGTAGAATCAGAGCAGGATGTAATTTCTCTCCAGAAGGACTTGGAGAGACTGGAAACGTGGGCAGGTAAATGGCAGATAAGATTTAATACAGATAAATTAAGGTTATACATTTGAGAAGCATGAATAAACAGGTGACTTACACATTAAATGGGGATAAATTGGGGGAATCCTTGATGGAGAAGGATTTAGGAGTGCTTGTGGACTGCAGGCTTAGTAATAGTGCCCAAAGTCATGCAGTAGCTGCAAAGGCAAACACGATCTTATCTTGCATCAAACGGGCAATGCATGGAAGGGAAGTAAACATAATTATTCCCCTTTACAAAGCATTAGTAAGAGCACACCTTCAATATGGAGGAATACAATTTTTGGCGCCACTCCTTAGAAAATAAATTTCTCCTACTAGGGAGAGTGCCGAGAAGAGCCACCAAATTAATAAAGGGGATGGACAATCTAACTTATGAGGAGAGGCTAGCTAAATGATATTTATTTACATTAGAAAAGAGGCGTCTCAGAGGGTATATGATAACTATATACAAATATTTTCGGGGACAATACAAGGAGCTTTCAAAAGAACTATTCATCCCACCGGCAGTACAAAGGACTCGGGGCCATCCCTTAAGGTTGGAGGAAAGAAGATTTCACCAGCAACAAAGGAAAGGGTTCTTTACAGTAAGGGCAGTTACAGTGTGGGATACATTACCCATGGAGACTGTGATGGCAGATACAATAGATCTGTTCAAACAAAGGTTGGACATCTTTATAGAAAGGAAAGGTATACAGGGATATACCAAATAAGTATTCATGGGAAGGATGTTGATCCAGGGAGTAATCCGATTGCCAATTCATGGAGTCAGGAAGGAATTTATTTTTCCCCTTATGAGATATCATTGGATGATATGACACTGAAGGGTTTGTGTTTGCCGTCCTCTGGATCAATAAGTAAGTACAGATATAGAATAAAGTATCTGTTGTCTGAATTTAGCATAAGGTGAACTTGATGGACGTACGTCTTTTTTCAACTTCATCTACTATGTAACTATGTAACTATATGTAACAATGTAACTATGTAACAACACTGTGGCACTGGGTTGCTAAGATTGTGCGTGTCTAATTGTAAATTGTTGGGCGGTCTGTTTCCCTCATCTAGTGTAAACTCCGTTCCCCCCCCCCTATTTAGTGGGCAGGTCCCCGCGCGCACAGGTGCTCGTCATTGAGAGAAGGCGCTTAGATCCGTTGCCGCAGGAATGAGCGCGGGGCGGATATATATATTTATATATATATTCTTTTACTTTTAGACTTTTTGTTACTATTTCTTAGGGCGCCCCTGTTCTTTTTGTTACTATTTCTTAGGGCGCCTGTAACAGGGGACTTATCCCTGTTCAGTAATGTTCCTTTAATCTAGCAGTGTGGTAGTTAATTACTAAACACCACCTGCCTGATTAGATTGTTTACAAAAAGCCTGCCTTTGAGACAGGAAGTGACTCTCTTTAGCTCTGACTGAGAGCTGACCTTTGGAGAGACAGAGCAGAGGTTCTTGAGTCCCAGGAGAGACTGACCAAAAGAAACCCAGATCTCTGGAGCTGACCGCCTGTGATATGCAGAGCAGCGTGCGCCTGTGATATGCAGAGCAGCGTGCGCCTGTGATAAGCAGAGCAGCGTGTGCCCTCTCCCCCCTCCTAGCGGGTGTCCCTTGAGCCAAAACGCTGTCTCTTCAGCGCTGGGGACAGCGTGGTTCTAGATCAGCACCTGCAGCAGGGGCTCAACTCCAGTCTTCAAGAACCCCTAACAGGTCAGGTTTTAAGGATATCCCTGCTTCAGCACAGGTGGCTTAATCAGTGACTTATAAATCAAAGACTGAGCCAGCTGTGTTAAAGCAGGGACTGATTGAGACACCTGTGCTGAAGCAGGGACTAATTGATCTACCTGTGCTGAAGCAGGGATAGCCTTAAAACCTGACCTGTTGGGGGGGAGGGGTCTTGAGGCCTGGAGTGGAGCCCCCCATACCCTACAGGGCAAATAAATCTCCTGTGTTAGGCCGGACAACAAGATGTCATCCGGGCTTCAATACCCGGCGTTTCCGTACCCTGTATTATATCTCGGAAACCAGGGGGGGGGGAGGGGGGTTCCCAAGTTGAAAATGAACCCAGCTCTGCTCTGGGGACCCCCACCCGCCTGGAATGGTCCTTTAACCAATAGACTGCTTTCTAATACACGGTTGTGTTATAAGCTGAGCTGAGCTGTGCCCCGGCACGAAGGAGCACACGGGACCTTCTAGTATGTTACACGTTATGCAGAGAGACCGCTACATACCACACGGGAGTGTGATTGAGGGGGGCCCCAAAGAGGGGAAGGGGGGCACCCAAGTGGGGGAGGGGGGCCCCCAACGGAGTTCCAACAGAAAACACCCACGGATGTTGCCGACGGAAACGTCGAGGGGGAAGAACAATACTGCGTTCCCCTTGGTAATAAAATGGCCGTTGGCGTGCCTCCGGGGGGCGTGCCCCGGCTTGTGTGGAGCGCTGCGTTTGCGGCACCAAAACGGTTAACGGACGTTTCTTCCCCCCAGGCGTAGAGGGGGGGGGGGGTGAAGCATGTTTGCCGGAGCGAGAGGAGGCTGTGCGGAATTCAAACTGAGCCAATGGCTTGCAGATCTGCCCCTGGGGAGGGGGTTTGGGTGTGTCCGGGCGGGTGCAGATCTGCCCCTGGGGAGGGGATGTGGGTGTGTCCGGGCAGGGAGGACAGGTGAGGACAGGTGAGTCGGAAGACGGGTTAACCCATTCATTGCCTGGGGATAAGTGTATGTCATGGCAGAAATTACCTCCTCCCCTATATCAGAAGCCCCTGTAGCTGCAGAGGTTGTCCCTATAGCAGGGGTGGGCCACTCCAGTCCTCAAGGCCACTAACAGGACAGGTTTTCAGGGTATCCCTGCTTCAGCACAGGTGGCTCAGTCTTCTGTTTTCATTTTCTACAGACCAATGTAATAAATCAATTTGATGAAGAAAAAAGGACTTATAGGGAGCGGTTATATGGGGTAATAGGAGGAGTTATAGGGAGAGGTTATATGGGGTAATAGGAGGAGTTATAGGGAGTAGTTATATGGGGTAATAGGAGGAGTTATATGGGGTAATAGGGAGAGTTTTAAGGAGGGGTTATATGGGGTAATAGGAGGAGTTATAGGGAGCGGTTATATGGGGTAATAGGAGGAGTTATAGGGAGCGGTTATATGGGATAATAGGAGGATTTATAGGGAGCGGTTATATGGGGTAATAGGAGGAGTTATAGGAAGCGGTTATATGGGGTAATAGGAGGAGTTATAGGGAGGGGTTATATGGGGTAATAGGAGGAGTTATAGGGAGTGGTTATATGGGGAAATAGGAGGAGTTATAGGGGGCCGTTATATGGGGTAATAGGAGGAGTTATAGGAAGTGGTTATATGGGGAAATAGGAGTTCTTGTCACAGGAGACCAGGCTATTTACACCTTTTTACCAGGATCATTCATTCAGCAAAACAAGGTAATGAAACAAATTGAAGTTTATTTGCACAAATTCTCTTACACACAATGGAACACAAAATACAGACAAAAAGACACTTACTGGGGGTCTGGTGTGGAAAACTAGACTTTCCTAGGTGCAGGGAACCCTAAATAAGAATTTTACCCTGACCGGGACTTAGCCCGGGAATCTCCTGGTTCCCAAATCGGCGTGAAGTTCCACACGCCACCGCTCCCTTCTCTTCTGAGAACTTGGACTTCTTGACCGCGAGTTACCACAAACCCTCTGGGACTCAAATCGGCATCAGATCCCAGCCGCGTCCGCTACGTTCGATTTTGAGAACTTGGGCGCAAAAGTCGGCACTTAGCCTCTGGCGGGCGGGCTTTTCTGGCTTGAAACCGAAGCCGGTTGCTCTACTATTCGCGCAAGAGCAACGTTGACAAGCCCGGCCGGCGCTCTCGCTACCGGAGAACTCGAATATGATTGGCTCACGGGTTTCTTTATAGTATTCTGAGTTTCATTCATAAAACTCAGCAGCCAATCATCGCGTGGGAAAATTCCCAGCCGCCAATCAGAGCCCAGCCGGCTAGATAAGCCGGGTCAGCGGGAAATCTGAAATAGCCAAGAGACATGCGCATGTTTGCCACCTCCGTCCCTGGCTATCTCAATGCCGCCCGCTGGGGCAGGCTCCACCAGGTCTGGCAGAGCAAGTGGCAGCCCAGACGACTGCCAATGTTCTCCGGACCTTGGTACTCCGCCCGTCCCTGCTGCCCATTTGCTTATCACACCTCTGGCATCCTCTGACTGCTTTGAACTCCGATGTCCAGCAGACTCACCGGCGCCTGTGGGTTAGCTCGGGCAGCCTGTTGGACATGGGTTCCGAATGTAAAAGCACATTACATTACCGTATATTAATAAAGTATATTTTAATACACTAAGGTATCTGTTTTAATATATTCCCGAGTTTCTGGGTATAGGGGGCAGAATAAGGAAGATGTTTGTACTTTTATTCCTAGCTGCCTTATTCCCCATACACTATCATCTGGACTCTCAGAGTCCCCACTCAACCTTATATACGGTGGGGGCACCCACAAACCCTACACTGGTTCTGGGTCACATTGGCACTAGCTGGGGCACCCCCCTTAACCTAGGGATTCCCTCCGCTACAGGGATACCTATTCATTCCCTGTGCCTCATTCTCCTTTCTGGGCTGTGCTGAAGCAGGGTACCCTAGTGGTGAGTCGCGCTTACGGTTTCAAGGGGAGGTATTGCCGGGACAATGTGCCTACATGTATCCGAGAATCAGGCATGATTCCCGGGTACATTTATGGGGGAATCGACAACTCCGGACCCCAACTTCCTAGGCACATTCTGTCAACGTATCCCCCGCAAAACCCCCTTTGAAACTCATACCCTAGCAATCCCTGCTCGCTGGCACGCTCGGAAAGGGAAAAACACATCAAATACTTTTATAACAGGTAATACATTGAAACTATACAATGTTACTGGGCCCAAGAGCTGACTCTCTTGAACCCTTATACACGGATCAGGGGTAACCAAAACGGGCTTAACCTTTTTTTGAGAGCCTGGTTACTCCCTCCCGTCACAGTTATAAAGAGCGGTTATATGGGGAAATAAGAGGAGTTATAGGGAGCGGTTATATGGGGTAATAGGAGTTATAGGGAGGGGTTATATGGGGTAATAGGAGGAGTTATAGGGAGATATATGGGGTAATAGGAGGAGTTATAGGGAGAGGTTATATGGGGATGGAATGGAGAGTTTATAGTAGAGCTGGGTAGATAGAGCGTTATATGCGGGTATGGTAACTCAATAGGAGGAGTTATTGCTGGTAAGTAGGAGGATGTTTTATAGGAGAGATGAGAGAGAGGGAGCGTTTGTCCGCTCCCTGGGATAGAGGAGGCTCCCAAGGGAGCCTGCTCTCACCGTCTTCCTCCGCGTGGGGTATATGAGGGTGTGCAAGAGATCAACGAGCGACTTGGAGGCCCAGAGGAGCGCGTTAGAAGGATTGATCTTCAGTGTATTGCACTGAAGCGGTGTGGACTGTGGTGCGGGTGAGAGGGAGAGTCGGGTGTTTCCGGGGATATTGAGGTCGTGAGCAGAAGAGTGAGTTGGGGAACGTAAGGAATGAGGAGGGAGGATGGGACTTTGTACCGTTTTTGTTCTTTTCCGTTCTCTACTTCTTGATTTTTCCCGGGAAGAAGCGAAGAGGACGGGCGGCAAGGGGAGAGGGATATTATTCCACCAAACATTACGACAAGCCCGGGTGAAATGGGTAATAGGATGGTAAGTGTGTGATAGGGACGGCGGTTGGTTGGTATATGGCGGTGGTAATTAGAAGGGGTTATAGTATAGGCGCATGGTTATATGGGGAGATAGATTGGGTTATAGGGATTGGTTATATGGGGCCAGACTTCCCTTTGAAGGTAACCACAGACCCTGATCTGTACATACCTTTAACATTCTCTTTAACAACTCTGCCAAATCCTGATTAGATGCCAATAATTATTAATAATAATAATAATTAAAGCTCCTCCAGCTTTTTTGGACACATGGAAATAGGGACATTTTCATTGCAAAAGGAGCTTCTCCGGTAGGGACCCCTCCTGCCGAGGCATTACAAAATCCCATTCACTATAGGATATATTACCGAGACGATCTGGGCATTTCTGCATTCTTGTGGTACATACTTTATTACACATGGAACAGGATTGCTTGTTTAATTCCCACTAACAGCTTATTCTTATCAGATCGATCGCCATCCTCTCCTGCTGCTTTCATTGAGCTGCGGATCTGAGCACATTCTCCCGGACTCCGTACTCCTGGAAGTATCCGTGGGCTTACAGGGGGAAATCGTTGTCAGCGGCAGTAAAAAAAATTAAATATATATATATTTATTTTCTGTTTTTAATATACGCAGCTTGTTTGATTACCTTATTGAAAAAACAAATACGATCGATTCGTTCTCCGTTGGTCAATCAGCAAAGATCCTGTTTCCTTTAATGGCCGGCCGTTCTGTTTCAATCAATCTTTCACGCAGCGTAACTCAGCAGCTACAATGTATTCTATATTACTAAGGTAACATCTAATGTTACAGTTTGCAGCTCAAAACTGTGGGGAACATTGGCAACACATTATCCCACACAGGAAAGTGTTACAAAGATCTGCACTGCTGGGGAGGTGGGTAAACCTGCTATAGAAAAATGAAAGGATGCTCAGTATATTAAAAACTTCTTAAAAATGCACTTACCCACCAATCAAGGCCCGGCCACTGCCATCTGCTGCACCTACCCACCATCAAGGCCAGGCACTGCCATCTACTGCACCTACCCACCATCAAGGCCAGCCACTGCCATCTGCTGCACTTACCCACCATCAAGACCAGGCACTGCCATCTACTGCACTTATTCACTCACCTGCTGTCTGTAAATCTCCCAACATACCACTTAGATTGTAAGCTCTCCGGGGCAGGGATTTCCTGTGTCTGATTGTGTAAGCCGCACTTATTGTATTATAATTGCCTGCAGTGTCTCTGGTACAATGCAGAGTGCGCTGTGCGCGCGATAGTGCGCTATAAAGAACCTATTATATAGTACTGTGCATACCTCTATATACAGTATCGCACATAGAGCAATATGAGAGGCGGGGCCAACCACTCAATGGGCGTGGCCTAATTACAGCATGACTGTGAGCCAACTACAAAGTAGGCGTGGTCTAACAGCAGAATGGGCGTGGTCCATCTACACATCCACCGTGGAAAGTATACAATGGGCGGGGTCTAATGACATAATGGGCGTGATCTAAGTACTGAATGGGCGTGGCTACGTGTTACTTGGCAGGGGGTGTGTCTCACTCGCCTTCGTCTCAGCCAATCAGCGCGCTTGCTTGGATTTAAATGTCTTTATAAAGCAGGAAGCGGCGCCGCGCGTTACACATTCCCCCGGGAGCATCAACACCCGACCGGGGCAACGCCATACTCTAATACTCTGTCCCCAATACTCTTCCCGCCCGAACTGCAATACCCCGCCTTTAATACTCTGACACCCCAACTCTCCAATACTCTGACCCCTCAATACCCTGCCTCCAATACTCTGTCCCACAATACTCCAATACTAGCCCCCCCCCCCATACTCTGCCCCACGATTCCCCCATACTTTGCCCCCCACCCCCCCATGGCTAACCAGTCCCAGTGCCTGGACGCCCCCCCGGGCCCGGGCCCGGACCGCTACTCGGAGGCGGAGCGGCTGGCGGTGGAGGAGCTGGTGTCGGGGGGCTGGGGGGCGCTGCGGGGCTTCCTGCGCCGGGAGCAGGTGCCGGGCTTCCTGTCCGAGCCGGAGATCGGGGAGATCGCCGGCTCCGCGGTGCGCTGCGGGGGGGAGCACGGCGGGCAGGAGGAGGGCGGGGGGTCGTGGGTCTCCGCGGCGGGGGGGGACTGCTCGTCCGTCACCTACTGGCCGGAGCGCTCGGACGTGGAGCCGCCGCTGCTGGAGCTGGGCTGGCCGGCCTTCACCAGCGGCTCCTACCGGGGGGCCACGCGGGCCGAGGCGCACTTCCAGCCGGGCTTCGGGGACACCATCTACAGCTGCAAGGAGGCGGCCCGGGGGCTGATCCGGTCCGCCAGGGAGGTGGGTCACGCGGGTACCGGGGGGGAGGGGAGGGGAAGAGAGTATTGTTGAGATGGGGGAAAGTATTATTGTGATGTTGGAAGAGTACTGGGGGAGTATTGTTGAGATGGGGGAAGAGTACGGGGAAGGGGGACTATTGTTGAGAGAGGGGAGGGGGTTGAGAATTGTTGATGGGAGAGAGTGCGGGGGGGGGGGGGGGTGTTGGGGTGGGGGAAGATAAGGGGGGGGGTATGGAATAAGAGAGGGAGGGTGG
>CM071587.1:8843911-8877790 GCA_036426205.1 Ascaphus truei
ACTATGTAAGATGGGGAAGAGTTCTGGGGGGGGATGGGAGGATGGAGTATTGTTGAGTGAGGGAAATTGGCTTGGGGGGGGGGGGTGGAGAGTATATCATTTGATGGGGCAAGAGTACCGGGGTGGGATTGAGTATGCTGAGCTGGGGAAGAGTACTGGGGAGTAGTATTGAGATGGGTGAAGAGTAGGGGGTGATTGTATTGTGGTGAGGGGGAAGAGTACGGGATGAGAGTATTGTTGAAATGGGGAAACCGTACTGTGGGGGGGGGAGTATTGTGTGAAATGGGGAAACAGTACCGGGAGAGTGAGTATTGTTGAGATGGGGAGAGTAATGGCGTGAGTATTGTTGAGATGGGAAACTGTACGGGGGGGGGGGGGTGTGAGTAGTGGTTGTTGAGATGGGGAAGAGTAACAGGGGGGGTAGTATTGTGGAGATGGGGGAAGAGTAGCAGGGGGGCGGTAGTATTGTGGAGATGGGGGAAGAGTAACAGGGGGGTAGTATTGTGGAGATGGAGAAGAGTAACAGGGTGGCGGGGTAGTATTGTGGAGATGGGGGAAGAGTAGCAGGGGGGGCTGAGGTACAGGGGGTGCGGGTGGGGGGGGAAGCTGTACAGCGGGGAGCGTAGTAGGGCGTTGGGGGAGAGTACTGGGGGGGTAGTATTGTTGCGATGGGTGAAGAGTAAGAGGGGTAGTCTATGTGTTGAGAGGATGCCGGAAAGTCCACGGGGGGAGGTAGTGGTTGAGATGGGAGAGGAGGATAAGTGGGTGTAGTATTGTTGGGATAGTGGGGGAGAAGAGCCCGGGGGCGTGGGGTTGGTGAAGATTGTGCGTGAGAAGGGGAAGGAGGGAAGTGGGTGAAAGTAGAAAGTAGTCTGGTTAAGATGGGGGAGAGTTACTGGGGGGGTTGTATGTATTATTTGAGGGAAGGTGGAACGGTGGTGGTATGGAGTTGGAGGATGGGTGGGGAGATGAGAGGATTGGGAGGGAGATGGGGAAGACTAAGTGAATGGGGGAGATGTGCGGTAGAGGTGATAGTAGGTTGAAGAGTGGGAATGAGATGATGATTATCGGGGGTATGAGTACTGGGTGGGAGATGAGATGGGGGTAGCGAAAAAAAGGAGTGGGGGTGGGGGAGGGGGGGGGAAAAGTGGGAATTAGTATGTGGAGATGGGTGTGAAGTGAAAGTATGGGGGGAAGAGTTTGGGGCGGAGGAAGGGGGGGTATGGAGTATTGTTGACATGGGGAGAGTAAACGGGGGGTGGAAGTAGAAGGAGGGGCATGGGGGAGGGGTGAGAGTATTGGGGAGGATGGAGGGGGTGAGGCAGAGTATGGAACGAGATATGGAAGGGGAGGAGGAGAAAGAGTACTGGGGAGAGTACAGGGAGTGATGGGTTGCAGAATAGGGTGGAGTTGTGGGGGGGGGGAAGGAGGGGCTGTGGGGGGGTATGTGGGGGGGAATATTAGGGTGAGATACCAGGGTACGGGGAAACGAAATTAGGGGTTGGAAAGTGTGGTACCGATAGATGGAGGGGGGAGGGGGAAATAATGTTAAAGGGGGGCTCTAAGGAGTCAATGGTGGGGATGTGTACGTTGGTGCGCAAGCGGTGGGGGGTGGGGAACATCACTCAGTAGAGTGTGGCAGTGTGCCAACCTGATGCCCGCAAGTACCACTTCGTTGCCCCTCCTGTGCGAGGGAGAAACGTTACAGGGCTGTTAACCTTTTTCTGCCACGCATTGCTGGCCATGGCAGCGAAGGGGTTAATTTCTGTGCCCAACCTGTAATAAATAATCGTGCTCTTAACCCTTTCAGGGCTGGAGGCAAACGAGTCTAATCACCTTCACACCTCTGTTGTTATAGCGGAAATAATCCGTGCTTTGATAAGGTGTGTGTGTGCACATTTACACACCTCGTGATCCTACCGCTTGTCACTACTTCCGTAACAACTGTTGGATCCACCATAGATGAACCCCGAAAACCCTTTCCTAACGCCTTATTACAGTCGTGTAATGTCTGGCATTCCAAAAACACATTATATATATGTATTTCGGCACACGATAGTATGTACCCCGGAGAATGCAAGGACGAATTAATACAACACACAGTGCTCCCAGAGCTGCAGGCTGCTAATCCGTTAACTATACATGCTTTCTCCCTCCCCCTGGCCTACAAGAAAAGCTACAGGAGGGCAGAAATAGCAATGCTAAGAAGGGCAGAAGACCAATTTGTAGTCGCTAGGTGAGAGTTCTCTGCCTGTGGCATGTTATAACCCCGGATGTGCCACATGGGGGCCTTGTCAGTGCCAAAGATGCTCCCCACCCTGTTATACGAGTGCAACCCAAACTCCTGCCGGGAGGGGTGTGCAGGGAGAGGTGGCCACGTCCCCGTCCGCCTGCTACCGTCTTTGGGCGGCTAGGAAATACGATTTGCAGCAGAATCCTCGGCTTTTTTTGTCGACGCCATAATAATAAACAATTAGGCATCCATCTGCCCACCTCACCACACCCCCCGGCTTACCTGCACTCGGTTGAGTAGAGGGTTGATTTGAAACACTCGGAAGGATTCCTGGCCCCATTGTGAGCACATGGATAATACCTACCAGGGTTAACCCCTCGCGCCAACCTTGCACGTGGATGGGCTTGACATAGAGCTGGAATTACTTGTCCCCTCTCGGTGTGCAGCTGGAGCGCCCAAACGCAGAGATTCTATGTTATCCCACTCACTCTCTGCCTCTGAGTGGCTATACTCTCCACCCCTCCAGCGCAGGCAGCTGCACCCTCGCATGTAGTCGGGTCATGTTGGGACACCACTTTCTTCACATTGAGGTGGGCCGCTCCTGTTTACCAATTCCTTGTTTCACTGGTTACATATGGATACTTTCTTATGTAGACTATAAACAGGAGGGGTCCGTCTGATCTCATCAACTTGTTTCAAAGGAAACAGGCCTGATAGTTTTGCAGGCCTGTTATGTAAATAAGTAGACAACAGGATATGGTCACTATTTAGGTGGTGTCCAAAGGTCAATGCAAGGACCTTCAAGGAAAGTTATTCTCCCCAAGGTACGCTGTGAGATTAGATCGCATCACCACAGCAGCGGTGTAGGCCGTGACCCCGGGAGTATTAGACTGGGAGATGGGCATGCGCAGATCACCGGAGATATCTTAAGTAAGGTTGGACGCTGGAAAAGTTCGTCAGGAGACGCAAGAATATGCTCGATTACAGGGACCAGGTTAACCTGGGGAGAAGATCTGTTATTGCCGAGGTCAGGAAAAAGGATATTATCCCATTAGGGACATAAAATAATTAAATAACCGTAATGGGGAAAAACTGTGTCACTGGGGTTTGGTTGTTTTTCTGATAAACACAACTTAAATGAGGATGAGTATCTCGATGTTGGGTGTCACAAAGGGTGAAACTCATGGAGTGTTTTTCGTTACCACCGAAACACAAGTATTTGGGGCCAGTCCCTGAATGGAACAAAGTCCTTGGAAAGCGTTTTTGGGTTAGCCTGGAGGGGAGGGTACTAGCGATGTACAGGATCCAGTTCAAGCACCAATAGAAAGAGAGTGCCCCAAAGAAGAACTGCAATCTACTGATCTGGCCCAGTGATGGTTGCCAGTTGGGTCGGGTGGTATCGCGTGTGGGGTCGGTGGTGACCGAGGCACTGTTTCCCTGCAGGTGGGTAGCCGGTGGTCATGGACTCGGTTGTCACGGAAAACGACCTTGTTACGGGATGTCCACGAGGCGTCAAGGAAGAGCCGGGTCCCGGTTTCTACATCCTGCTGGACCATGCCCAGCTTCCCCCACTTCCTTCACCAGTGTCACAATTGGGGTCTCATCGAGTACAGAGATGGTAACCAGCGAGAGACCCTCCACTGCCTGGGGACAGTGAGACGGGCTGACAAAGATGGCGGCTCTTGTACAAAATGAAACCATTTTGCTGCTAGAGGTGTATAATCCCAAGATTCGATCGATGCCCCGTAGTTTTAGTTGTACCTTCGGCATACCACAAGTGTATAGAGCTCTTGTAAGCCTCGTGTCCTGCTGTCTCTAGTAGCATCTGTATGCCCAATGTCTTGTGTCAGGGGGTGGCCAAATCAGTCATTCAAGGGGCACCAACGGGTCAGGATTGTCCCTGTTTCAGTGGGTGATTGTCAACGAGGATCCACTGATGAGCACCTGCTGCGAAGTGAGGCAATATCCTGAACCCTGACCATGTGGTGGCCCTTGAGGGATGGAGTTGACCAACAGATCCTTATGCATGATGTTGAGTTGGACTAGAGTGGGTGCGCATATTGAGGTGCAAACAACTGTCCGCCCTTGTGCCCTCTGTTGTGACAGTCCGTTGGACGGAACAACTTGGTGGTATTGGCCAGTGGCCCTGCCCTGTTGCCAGGCTGTTTTGAATCTTTTGTATACCTCCTTCACTAACTCACCCCCTCTCTCCTGTGTATTCCCAGCTCATGAGGGTTCCGGACCCTAACTGCGGAACAACTCTACACCGATTCGGTGGAGCCAAGTCAAGATTGGGGAAGGTGGGAGAAGTTCCTGCTTGTGGATGGGTTGAGTTGAAAGTAGCTATGGCAGTTTACGGTGGTGTGTACTGAAAGGGGGGATGGAATTGTGGGGGGGGGTGGTAGCCCCCTTCTCACGGTTGTTGGTTCTTATTTTTTTAAATTTTAAAACCAGATCTGTCCAATTATGTAGGAAGAAGAGGTTAAAGTCACACTGAGAAGGCATATAAAGATTGTGCACCCCATAAGAATTAATTGAATGCCTTTTTTTAGGCAGATGTAACAAGCCACGAAAAGGACGGTTTGTTTTTATTCCACTTTTAATTCCGATTTAGAAAGGTCCACTTCACCAGGCAGCACAGAGTCGTTCCCGTTGCAACACAGGTTATCGGGGAGAACATCTCCCTTTATAAGTTGTGTGTGAGGGGCTCTCAGCCCAGGTTTTGGTCTTATTTTAGGAATGTGTATTAGAGGACAATAAAGCCGTTCGATTTGTAGCACATTTTTTTGTTAGTGTTGAAGCAGGATTCCAGGAGCGGAACCCCTCTTATTGCTCCGGGGACCCCCTACTGCCGGGGATTTTTGAAGACGTAGGTGCGGTGAGCCGCTCCAATGGCCCCAGGGTTTCCAATATGTGGGGCTTATGTTTGGGATTGTTATCGGCCTGCAACCAATAGGAAGCCGTGAGTCATCGGTGCGGCTTGTTATTGGCCATGTGACGCGGGAGCTTTTTTAAAACTGGAAAGCCGAAGCGGGGCTACCGGCACCTACTTCGGAGGAAAGTATTGGAAATAGGGGGTTTCTGGAGCTGAAATAAGGGATTCAGTCGAGACCTGCTTCCATGAGCAACGACAACACTGAATCCACCACTGTTTAGTTATCGTGCGTTATGGGCGAGATTGCCCTTTTAATATCCGTCAATAAATCTGGTTTATTCTTATGGTCTTAGCTTCACCTGAACGGAGGGAAAACTGAAACGCAGTAATATGGTGTCCTGACAGGACAAGTGGTGAAGAGAGCGTCGACATACCAGTTCAGGATAATGATGCGCAAGTCCAACCGTGTCACACCAAGTTGCGGTCGTTCGTGAGCACGGCATTGGCGCACGGAGCTGAGTGCTCTCCAAGCGTTTGATCCCATCGGAAGCACGCGTGGATACCCTTAATGCGGCGCGGTTTAAGTGGGAGGGTAGGCCCAAGTTGTCAGCACCCGAATACGGGCCGCGAGGAGGGTGCTGCACATGCACGAAGGTGTGCACATGCCACTGGGAAGAGCGGAAGCGACGGATGGACTGGATAAGACAGAATTATGAATTAGTCTTTCCGAGTCTGCGAGGGAGATGCAGAACCGGGGCACGAGAACGCGAGCCGTGGGAAGGCAGTCGAGGAGCGTGACTGGCGAAGACGAGCACGCACAGGGGTTCCTGCTAGCGAGCCGGGACACAAACCTCTGGACTAGGCAAGCGGTTTCCACCAACACACGCCGGTTGTTTACGATCCATAAGACGACAGACGATGCAGAACCGGAACCCTTTGTTGTTCCACGTCGCTCGGTACGTCAGGCCTTCTGCCAACGCCATCCACGTCTCTCCTCATCTGCTTCCTCCTCGCTTCCACGGGTAGACTTGTTCCTTCTCTCCACCGCCCGTGGAAATGAGGATCGGACCGCAGCAGGACCATACTCCGCTGCGACGAATGCTCAAGAAGCTGTGACCAAAGGAGCGACAGTACACTAACACACCATCCGCTCCAAGCTGGACCAGATGGTTTCCATACTGTGCAGGCGACAATGCGCATGGCCCGAAGCGTACATGGTCTGCGAAGCGGCATGGCTACGACAGGCGGAGGAGAGAGAGGCGGTGCACGGAAGCCGATGAACGTCGACGATTACCGGATTATGGCGCTCACCCAACTTGTGGGGTCGGGATTGTCTCTGGGTGGGTGCCGGTACATACTGCGAGCGATCGGGGTGTTCAAGCGCAGGCTGGTCTTACGATGACTTATACGGAAAGGGGCTGTGCATCCACTACTGTGACTCTGTTTCGTAGCTTCCGTTTGAACACAACTGCGGGATAGCACGGCGGGACTTGTAAAGTAAACAATTTGTTTTGGCGTTTGTGTTTATTGATGCCTTGCAACTTGTTATTTTTATTTTGGACACAGGAAACTAAGTGTATAAAATGCAATCCGTGGTTAGCTAGCCAAAAACACAACCACAGCCCTATCAAGGGTTTAACAAACTAATCGGACTTTCCTTCGATTTGTTTGTAACGAGCTCAAAAGCAAAGATATGGTTTGGTGTCGGTAAATTATTCCTCAGTGCCTGGGTGTTGGGTTGTCCAGGGCTTTCTTGAGCCGCATCCTGCCTTGTGTCTGGTAGAATGCGAGCGTGGGGTTTTGCCGTGTGCAAAAAATCCTTGTGTTGAAACGAGATCTGGGGACGGCGGAGCGCAGCAGTGGCGGAAATAACTCGAAACTTTAAAAATGATTTCATTACGACGTAGGTGTATAAGGGGTTAAGGTGGCTTGGAGTGAGACAGTATGCGAGTGGGATTTAGGGTGGATAAGCTGTTCTGAAATGTGGTGCTGCAGGAGCAAGTTCAGGCGTCTTCAGTGTAGCACCTGTGGCTCACTAAAACCATATGTCACTGTTATCCGAACGCTTACGGGTGTAGTATCCGGTAACAGGACTTTTTAATACCCCTTTCAGTGTTCTTTTGAGTTTTCAGAAGATATAGAGTGTTACCAATTTTTTAAAGGGTCAGTCCAAAGTGACCTAGTGGATGTGTTAATAGGTTTAAAGGGTCAAGTCCAGTAGAGCAAATGTGACCTACTGACGGCGGGGCGCTGGTTTAAATGGGTTAAAGGGTCCGTCCCCACAGAGGAGCAAAGGACTAATGACAGGACGTGTTTAATGGGTTAAGAGGGTCAGTCCCCACAGTAGGGCAGTGAGTGACTAAGGAGCGGGATGTAGTCTAGGGGTTAGTCCATCTAGGAGCAAATCTTGTAAATATTACTTTTTAAAGCGCTACTTGATTTCTAAGGAAGCAGATAAATTACACAGGTTTTTGAAAGAAATATAAGTGCCTGGGCGTTGTTCATATACAAAGGGCCGTTGTCCAGCGTTATCACTGCTAAGAAATTCACGTAAATTTGCAATGGTTTTATCCGTTTCAACAACCGTTGCCTGAGCTGTGCCTTTGCGTTTGTAACCATTTGAGGCCAGCAGGGTTAGTCGGGAAAACTATATCGCCGTTTTTAAACCCTGCAGGGGGAGTGAGGGGATAGAGTATATGGCTGCAGGTACCAATGGAAAAATACCAATGTATTGAGAACTTGCGGAACAGGAGTTGCGTGACGCCAGGGCGCGTCGACCGGGGGGGGGTCTTCTGTGAGAGGAAGGGATTCTTGACCATGGATAAAATCGTGGTTGTTAAGTACTTTAATATCCTTCACATGCGGACCACTACTGCGGCTGGAGTCACGCGGTTCCAGTATCTCTGTATCAAAACACTATGGCACATCGCCACCTAAAGCAAGGCTGGCCAACTCAGTCCTTCAAGGGGCTACCAAAGGGTCGGTTTCGAGCACCTTGTGTGACGCGGGATTATCCTGAATACCACTGACCAGTGTGGCCTTGGACTGCGTTGCGCACCACCCCACTGATATGGGCCCTGCAATGGCACTGGCCTGTACATGTGCAGTAGGTGGGACGGGGAGTCTTAGTAGCCCCTCTCGCGGGTGTTGGTGGCGAGGACGAAGGATGATGGGTTCGTGGTTCTCCCGTGGCACATGGCAGAGGGAGGAGCAGACTCCCAGACTGGTCACTGTTGTGAAGCAGAAAAAACGGACCTGTTGACCAGTCCTCCAGGGCCCCCCTGCACCAAGGCTGCTACGGTCCGCCCGCCAGTGAAAAAATGCAGTGCGTGCTGAGGCGGAGCACCGTTTAGTGAAAACGGGGCCTGGTTTATGGGGCCCCGCCTGAGCGGGAATATACGTTTGAGACTGTATTAAGAGCCCGTTCCACCAGGACTGTGTAACCCCCTGAAGTAACCGAGGTCCTGGTCGCTTGTTGTTTGGAACAATGGGGTTGTTACCGGGGAAGTGTCCGGTGTGATTAACACTAGGAGACAGAGCAGTGCTCGTTGTACACCGCGCTGCCATGACCACTACATCCACATAACAGGGTGTGAGTACACAGACGGCGTTCTTGCTTCCGTTAACCCCTGAAAAAGGCAGTGATGTTATTTTTTTTAAAGTTGAGTTTACTTTTAAAGCGTTTTTTTTAACTGTAAAGTGTTTGTGGGTGTTTTGTTTGTTATATGCAAAGTGATGGACAATTATAAAAGTGTGAATTGTTTGTGTTGATATTTAGAGGGGTGAGTTAGAGTGGGGCCGTGCAATTTGGTGGGTGTTGTATGGGGTTTTACCGGCCGTCGCTTTGTGGATGGGTCGAGTCTGTGGTAAAATAGCTGCATGGATGTGTAATTTTACTGGTTTTCTGTGGGAGAAGTTTGTGGTGTTGGATGTAAAACTATTCGAGCTATGGTATTTTTGGTTTTATTCAGTGCACATTGGATACAGGGGGTGTTGGGCGGGGTGGGTGTATAGGGAGGGTTTAAACGGCAGTGAGGGGTTAGATTAGAAGGATTGTTTTTTAGCAGGGTGTGGTATAGGAGGGTTTCAACAGGAATTGGGAGTGAGTGGAAGGCAGCAGGGTGTCGGGGTGTATAGGGAGCGGTTATAACAGGGCGAGTGTCAAGACAGCAGGGTGTTGGGTGGTATATGGGAGGGGAATTAACAGGCAGTGATGGGAGGCACAAAAAAATGAGCCACCTAACTCAAGGGTAGTGGAAAAGAATAGAAAGTACATAAGTCCAACACTGTGATAGTTGTAATCATAATATGAGCTATATAGTTGGTCCTAGCAGCAGCTTCATATGCAGTGATGCAGTTAAATGAAATATAAGTGGGGACTTGTTTGAATCCAGTTTAGATTGGGAGGATGATGGTGAGATAGGATTGATAGAGGATGTTCCGGAAACAGTATAAGGTCTGGAAACACTGGGTAGGGTGTTAGGCACACAGAGGAACGGTGCATACCTTGACGCCATGGTCCGAGTGGCGATTCTTATTCCGTGATTGCGGTGAGAGGATGGCGACTAGATGTAAACGGTCTCCTCGATAACAAGTATGGCGTAGGGGGATACCGTAGTGTCGAAGAGCCAGGATTGAGGCTGCGGTGCGTCACGCACAACCAACTGGGATGGGATACAAAGAAGTAACAAAGTACTGGGCGGCGCGCGAAGCCATGAGACTCTCAACCAACTGCCGGGGTGTATGAAAATAAAATATTTTGGACGACATGCTTTTAAACACAAGGAATGGGAAGTGAATGCACTCCCAGCGTTCCGGTATTTAAAACAGCGCTTTTCAAGTCGGGGGAGGAAGCGGTGGTGTTTGTAGGGAGGGTCTCTAAACAGCAGTGAGGGTGGGAAGGACAGGATGTTGGGGTATAGGAGAGTGGTGTATAAAAACAAGGCAGTGAAGGGTGGAAGCAGGACTGTTGGGGCATTAAGGGAGGGGTATAAGCTGAGGGGGGGAGGGCAGGATGTTGGTGGGTGATAGAGGGGAGTATAATAGGGCAGTGAGATGGCAGCAGGATGTGTGGGGTGTATAGGAGAGCAGTAAACGGCAGTTAGGGGCAGTGCGATGTTTGGGGTGTAATATGAAGGGGGTTTATTTATCACAGGGAAGCAGTGATGGGCCAGCAGGCTGTTGGGGTTGTGTAGGAGGGGGTGAGGGGGCGCAGACAGAATGTTGGCAGGGAGGATAACAGGAGTGCAGCAAGTGGAGGTGTATGGAGGGGTAAGCAGGACGTGAGGGGTGCATCAGGGTTTGGGGGTATAGGGGGTTTCTGTATTAGCAGGGATGGGATAGTAGGGGCAGCGGTGAGAGTAGAGGAGGGTGGTTATTATGACGGTGGGCAGCAGGGCTTGGGGGTATTTTTATTCTTGGTATGAGAGGAGAGGTTATTACAGGGCAGTGAGGGCAGCAGGTGTTGGGTGTATAGGGAGGGTTATACAGGGCAGTGAGGGGGTTGTTTGGGGTGTAGGAGCGGATGATAACAGGGCAGTGAGGGGGTGTTGGGTGTGTGGTCTAGGGTAGCGGTGGGTATAACAGGCAGGTGAGGGCGGTTGGTGGGGGTGTATGAGCGGAGCGTGGATAGAACATGGCAGTGAGGGGGCTCTCGGCATATCGCTAATAACAAAGAGGCCCTATCTTAGTATAACAGAGGGGGATGTGTGTAGGATACGGTACAATGTGACCTCCCGGGCAAAGCCAAAGGAAAAGAAAGAAACAATGGTTTATCTGGTCCATCCCGTGCCGCCGCCCGGCGCATGAGCAGTTGTGCGCAAGCGGCGCGAGCGCGCTCCCGTGACCCCCTACCCAGAGGCAGGCCAGCCGTGGGGCCGGTCCTGGGTTTGGACGGGGTGGGAGGGGAGGGGTGGTAACGGGACAGGGAGGAAAGGCGGGTGGGGTCTGGTCACGGGAGGGGGTGGTTCAGTGCCCAGTGAGGGGAGCTCTGAGGGGTCAGGGAGTGAGGAGCCCGGGGGGGTGGTGGTCAATATGGGAACACGGGTTATACAGTGAACGAAGGGTGTTAATACATACAATGAGGTTGGTTACTGTACTACAAGGAGTAATAATACTAGGGGGTTACTATACTTAAAAGGGGTTATATAAATACTCAGGTTAGGTTACTGTACTACAAAGGAGTTTCCTATAATACTCGGGGGTACTATATAAAAACGGGTTTACTAATCATAATGGGATTAATATAGGAAACAGGGGTTACTCTAATACACAAACATAATAATCAGGGGTGGTAGCATATAGGGACAGTGGATGTCACATCGGGAATATGGGGGTTTCAATCTACTACACATCGGAGGGTTGCCTAGGTGGGCAGGTTAGTTGAAACGGGACATGAACTGTAGTTGGATACTATGTCCAGAAAAAAATATGAGATGTTACTGTAATACTGGACCTGATGTGTCGGTATTACCTCCCTGGACTAGTGACATGACGCACTTCACCATGAGTCCCAGTTTGTTGGATAAGCCACTGCAACCCTACATACACATTGGGGTGAATGGGTCACAGGGAGTTATACCCAGGGCAAAGGGGTAAGTATAATACATAAAGCGGGTAATATACAATACACAGCGGTCTTATAATACACAAGGGGTATAATATATCACGGTAGGGTCAATAAAGGAAAGAAGGGGTAACGTAACCGCCGCTAATGGGGTCAAGACAGGGCACAGGGGTCAATTTTAATGTTGGTCTGGACTAATTCAGAGGGGGGGCTCGCTTTTCCAGCATTCAAAAAGCGATTATGCACTCAACATAAATATATTTAATTTAAATAAACATTTAAAATTTTTTGGGGGGTAGGTGTTTTTTCTTTAGTTTTTAAACTTCG
This sequence comes from Ascaphus truei, assembly GCA_036426205.1. Classification (NCBI taxonomy): domain Eukaryota; kingdom Metazoa; phylum Chordata; class Amphibia; order Anura; family Ascaphidae; genus Ascaphus; species Ascaphus truei. The sequence goes on from CM071587.1 coordinate 8,855,912, forward strand.
TGACTCTTGAAAATTGTAGTCAGAGAGGAAAATCTGTTATTATCTTAAATGTAGCCCTTCCCCCATAGTACTCTCGCCCCTCTTGAACCCCCTCGGGTGACCAGGAATCACAAAAGAAAGTTCTACCAAGAGTGTGGTGTTTTGAACGTTAAGATATTGAATTTCTGAGGGGCTCACCCAGGATGAGTTTATGAAACCGCGGTGAGGGACATTGAGGCACGATCGGACAGTAACTGCATGAAAGTCCATTGGTGTCCAGGATGTCTTATGTGCTAAAGAAAAATAGGTAGGTGTGTGTGTACAAATGTAATCGGTGGGTTATACGCAAGTTAACCCTTTTTATAAAACACGACCAAATTTGCATTCAATTTGAGCCAGTGCGAAAGACTTAGGGCCATATTTACTAAGGGTGCTAAACGTTAGCACAAACTAACTCCCATTCAGATGGAGGGGAGTTATGGACGTAACTAGGGATAGGCAACCCTGTCAGTGAATATGAGCCTTATGCTATAATGCCAAACTGGCAGTGGGTCTTCAGTGGAATTTCCATGGAAATGTTGCCGCTTGTGTTTGTAGAAAAGGGGGGAAGGGGGTTTGGGTTGGCGGAAACCGTTCCCTTAAAACTGGTGGGCCAGGTATGCATCGAAGATCTGATATTAAAGGGCTTGTGTCTGGTTTGTTCGTAGCGTACAGATGGTCCGGATCCAACATTGCAGAAGTAGAGGCAGAGACTGCGAAGTCACTCCCGTTATTTATAACCCGCACGCATACATCTCTATAGAGCAACCGAGCAGACGCTGCCTGTTGTAAGGGGGTAACATGGAGGATAGAAATTATCAGCTGATAGAAACTGCTTGTGATACCCTTCACCCCCCACCCCCATTTCTCTAGGTAACACAATCCCGTTGTGGCGTTTCAAAGAAGGATCAGGGGATATAATGAGGCTTGCGGTCTCCTACGGACATGGGTGGACAGAGTGATCCATCCCAAAGCAGTTAAATTCCTTTGCTCTATTTAACCTCCACTAACACTGCGGGAGTCTGTTCCTGCCCACCCACTACCCCTTTTCCGTGGAAGGTCTCTTCTCCCACTTCGATTAACCTGCATGTTTATTTAACTAAAATCGCTTTTTAACTGTTTTTTTTTGGTCAATCTTTTTTTATTGTTTTACAACGCAGTAACATCACTTAGACATTGATATTCGCATCACCAGGTCTCTGCTCAATGTAACATTTGTAGATTTTTTTAACCTAATAAGAAGAATTGCCGTTCTAATACAGGCATGGTTATGCAGTTTGGTAACCCTCCTGTGGGGCGTGCTATGGTACCTATAAAAATAGTAGAGTTCAGGAAAAGGTGGTAAAGGTAAGAAGAAGAGGAGAAACCTGAGAGAGGGGGTGGGGGTTGGGGGAAAAAGGCGGAGCACCTAATTCCCGGAGTAGGTTTTTAGAGGGAATTTCTAGATATCATTCAACTTGGTCATCTATGTATTGGCTTAGTTCTTTCTCAAGGGAGTGGGTTATTTTACTCCTCTAGGGACAGGGTTACCATATCTTGTCGAACTGTCGGGGATTGGGTTAATGGGCTGATAGCTTTTCAATTAGTTAAACATTGTTAACTCTTATGATTACTGCACGTCTAATGGGGGGGTTTATTTTTTCCACGCAGCTGCTCTGTAGAAACGAGACGCGGTGTGTGTGTGAGATAAATGATATGCGTTTGCTTACTGGAGTGTTTGTAGTTCCTCTATTGGTTTTCCGCTAGTAGGAATGTCCGAGGGTCTATAGGTATCCAGATCTGCTCTCGAATATCCGGCTTTTGGAATCATGAGTCCAAATTTCTGTATTCTGGGCAGTCCCAGATGTGAACCCGTCAACTCTCATACAACATCCTGCCAGCAACGATCTGGTGTTTCTGGGAAAATCTGGGCCTCAATCTACTCGGGGGTAAGTAACATTGAAATAAATGTTATCTAGATTTCTTTCGTGACTGTACCAACCTTGATGTTTTAGATGCAGATTCCCAGAGTTCCCTCCCAGTGGTTTGACTTTTTTACAAAAATGGTGTTGTTAACCCCTTTTCATGGCATTGCAAACTGTACAACCCCCATAACATATATAGTACTTCGCGCCACCTCTTCCACCCACTCATGTCCTACTCCTCATTTACTTATCCCCATCTCACCCAATGCGCTTCCCATCTCTTTCCCTAAAGCCTTGTCGTGTCAGTTGCTCTTTACGCTGATTTTTAATGTGTTCTCATCTTGGAGGATGGGACCTCGGGATATTACTTTCGACTTATCCTGCCGTCGTTTGCTGTGCCCCCGTACCACATGTCCCTTTCCCGCACCTTCGCATTCGCCACCCGTTGCCTTTGGGGGCTACTTCTTCGTTCTTCCTCGGGGTATCCCTCTGTGCTCTGTCTCACTGTTTCTTTCCTTTGGGCTCTCTCCTATTACTTTTTTATCTTCTGTTTGGTGGTGTTTCTGCTCCCATCTCTTCTCGCTCATATTTCCTTTGTTATTCCTCTCCTTTCGTCAGACTTTTTTTCATTTCTGACTTTACCCCTTCGTTGTGATCCCCCAGCTATTCTCCCCTTTCTCTCCCATGTTATTCATTTTCCTGTGCGCTTCGTTTTCTCGTCTGTTCATTTTTTTCCTTCTGTCTGGGTTGTGGGTGCCTCCCACGCTGCCCTCTTCGGCACTGAACGCCACTTTCCACTTTTTTCCTTCTCCTTTGTTACATTTTTCCCCTCTTTTGCTTCCTGTTATCCCGTCCGTCGCTTCCTTTATCGCTCCCAGCCTTTCTACTTTTCATGCCACCTGCTCCCCGTTCCTCCGTTAGTCGCTCTCTCTCCGTATTGTTATTGTGTCTATTCGCTATCCTCATGACCCTGTTTCTGACTACTTTCTCGCTTGCATAGCTTGTTCTTAATCCCTGGTTTCGTTTATCTATGACGCTTATTGTTTCTTCTTGACCGGGCAGAAGAAAACAAAACCCAGCATTTTAGGGGTAGAGATACTATTGCTGTGGCGGTCTTGTATGTTTTTAAATAATGAACAGGGCCGTATATCCGTGCTGTGTAACTGTAGGACTTAGTGTGTTGTGTGGGTTCACCAATAAATAGTAATGTGTATCAGTTTGTCCGGATCTATTGATGTGGGATGAGACGGTGGTTCTGTGATGCTGGGCGTGGATGATTGGGGCGTGTCTGAAAAATGACCCATCGGGAGTCAGGTTTGTCATGTCATAGTGAGAGATGTAGGAACAATAGAACACAATAGTAAATGACCATTTCGGGTGCACAGCCACCACTAGTGTCCATTTATATAAAACAAGCAATAAAAAGCAATCCAGGCCTCCTGGGGGCGTTGGAAAAGTGGGGTGTAGCTTTATTCAAAAGGATCGGAAGTTTCACGTCCGTGTGAGATCGAAATGTCCGATCTCGGCATTGAAAGCTACACCCCGCTTTTTCCAAAGCCCATATCAAGTCCAAACCTATGCTAATTTATGACGACAGATACTTTATCCTATATTCCGTACTTACAGTATATTGATCAGAGGAAGGCAAACACAAACCCCAGGGACAAATATCCAATGATCTCTCATAAGTGGAAAATATAAATTCCTTTCTGACTCCAGATAAATGGCAGTCAGAGTACTCCGGATCAACCTCCTTCCCATGTTTACTTATTTGGTAGATCCTGTATACCTTTCCTTTCTAACAAAGATCCAAATGAAAAAAAAGCTCCAACGCAAAGCCAAATAGAGTGGGTCCAAGCAGAATAGTAAAAAAATAAATTCTTTGTGGTCCACAGTGTGGTACGAAACGCGTAGGAGGGTACGACCTCCGTTTTTTTGTAATATGGACCAATAAAGATGAATTTTTTACTATTTCTGCTGAGGGACCCACTTATTTTGGCTGTGTGCGTTGGAGCGTTTTTTCAATTTGGATTTCTCTACTACCTCTCCTGGTTGCACGCCTACAAGACACTGGACCGGAGGCATCAATATGTGAGTACAGTACATCATTGACAATTCATGATCTATGTGAGGCCTAGGGTTTTCCCAATGAGGTCTTTGTCTGAGTTACTATTCTCAGCCTTAAGCCTCAGGGACAGAGGGACTTTCCTGCTATCGACTTTACGGCTATCAAAAGTGCTACTGGTTATTGCTTAGATACATCTCACCAGCCCCAGCAGCATTATTCTTGGGTTTTTTTAGGCATATATTAGGGAATTCTTCAAGAGGACTGGATCCAATTGTTGGAGCGCATACGTAGATCACATCTTTGTTCTTTCTAAAAGATGTCCAGATGTTTTTTTTGATTTGCATCCCAGTCTCCATGGGTAATGTATCCACACTGTAAATGCCTTTACTGTAAAGAAACCCTTTCATTTGTTGCTGGTGACATCTCCTTTTATCCAACCTAGTAAGGGATGCCCCTGATGCCCTTTGTATTGAACTTGGGGTTTTTTGAAATTTTTAGTTATTTTGAAAGCTCCTTATTAATGAACATGAAATATTTATAGATAGTTATCATATCCCTCTTCGACGCCTCTTGTCTAAATGTAAATAAAATCAATTTCGCTAGCCTCTCCTCGTAAATCAGACTGTCCCATCCCTTTATTAATTTGGTGGCTCGATCTGTATTTTCCTCTAGTTCCCATATGTCTTTTTTTTAAGACGTGGTGGCCCCAAATTGTACACAATATTCAGGTGTGTTGTTGTCTTACTAATGCTTTAAACAGTGACATAATTCCCGTTAATGCAAGATAAGATTTGTTTGCCTTGAGGCTACTGCTGACATTGGGCACTATTGCTCGGTGTGTCTACAAGCACTCCTAAATCCTTCTCCCACTTTTGTTTTATTGTGGTCACTCTGTCGGTCAGAGAGGCAGTGAGGAATGCATTGAGTATTGCTGAGCTGGGGAAGAGTACTGGGGAGTATTATTGAGATGGGTGAAGAGTATGGGGGGAGTATTGTTGTGATGGGGGAAGAGTACGGGATGAGAGTATTGTTGAAATGGGGAAACCGTACTTGGGGGGGGGGAGTATTGTTGAAATGGGGAAACAGTACCGGGAGGTGAGTATTGTTGAGATGGGGGAGAGTAATGGAGTGAGTATTGTTGAGATGGGGAAACTGTACGGGGGGGGGGGGGTGATGAGTAGTGGTGTTAGTGGGGAAGAGTAAACAGGGGTAGTATTGTGGAGATGGGGGAAGAGTAACAGGGGGGTAGTATTGTGGAGATGGGGGAAGACGTAACAGGGGGGGTAGTAATTGTGGAGATGGAGAGAGTAACAGGGTGGCGGGGTATACGTATTGTGGGGATGGGGGAAGAGTAGCAGGGGGGGCCTAGGTCCATGGGAGGGTGGGGTTGGTGGTGAGGGAAGCTGTACAGGGGGGTAGTATGTGCGATTGGGGGAGAGTACGGGGGGGTAGTTTTTGGATTGGGGAAGTGTAAGAGGGGTAGTTTGTGTTGAAGGATGCCTGAAAGTCCGGGGTGGTTAGGTTAGTGGTTGAGATGGATGAGAGAGCAGTAACGGGGGGAGTATTGTTAGGATAGGATGGGAAGGAAGAGCCCGGGTGGGCGTGGGGGTATGGTGAGTATTGGCGTGGAAGGGGAAGGGGAATAGGGGAAGTGAAGGTATCTGTTAAGATGGGGGAAGAGTTATGGGGGGGTTGTTATGTATTATTTCAGATGGGAAGTGACGGTGGTGGGTAGGAGTTGGGTGAGGGTGTGGGAGAGTGAGAGGATTGGGGAGGGAGATGGGGAAGACTAAGGAGGGGGAGATGTGGGTAAGAGGTGATAGTAGTTGAAGAGGGGAGGAGATGATGATATGCGGGGTAGTGAGTACTGGGTGGGTAGATTGCGATGGGGGTAGCGAAAAAGAGTGGGGGGGGGTGAGGGGGGGGGGAATAAATAGGGGAATTAGTATGTGGAGGATGGGTAGGGAAGTTGAAAGTATTGGGGGGAAGAGTATCGGGGCGGAGGGGGGTGAGGATGGAGTTATTGTTGACATGGGGCAGAGTAACGGGGGTGAGAGTAGAAGGAGGGAGATGGGGAGGGTGAGATATTGGGGAGATGGAGGGTGTGAGCAGGAAGTATGAACGAGATATGGAGAGGGGGGAGGGAAAAGTACTGGGGGAGAGTACAGGCGAGATGATGGGTTGAGAATGGGTGGGTTGTGGGGGGGGGGAAGGGAAGGGGAGTGGGGGGGATTGGGGGGGAATATTAGGGTGAGAGTACCGGGAGCGGGGAAACAAAAGTAGGGGTTTGGAAAGGGTACCAGATAGATGGAGGGCGGGAGTGAAATTATATGTTAAGGGGGGCTCTCAAGGAGTCAATGGTGGGATTGTAAGTGTGTGCGCAAAGCTGGGGGGTGGGCACATCTACTCAGTAGATGGTGGCAGTGTGCCAACCTGATGCCCGCAGTACCACCTTAGTGCCCCTCCTGTGCGGGAAACTGTTACAGGGCTGTTAACCTTTTCTCTGCCACGCATTGCTGGGCCACTGGCAGCGACGGGGTTAAGTTCTGTGCCCATCCTGTAACTAAATAATCTGTCTTTAACCCCTTTCCTGGCTGCGATGGCACACGAGTCTTAATCACCTTCACCCCGTCATGTTGCTTATAGGCTGAATTATCCTGTTATAAGGTGTGTTTGTGCCAATTACCACCTCTCCTGACTCCTCTCGCTCTGTCACTACTTCCTGTAACTATAACTGTTGACCCATAGATGCACACCCGAAAACTCCCTTCCTAACGCTTATTACAGTCCGTGTAATGTCTCGGCTATTCCAAAACACATTATGTATATATTTATTTCTGCACCGCTATTTATGTACACCGGCAGTAATGCACAGGACGTAATAATACAACACACAGTGCTCCCAAGAGCTTGCAATCTAAAGCTATACAGTGCTTTCTCCCTCCCCCTGGGCCTACAGAAGCTGCACGGAGGGCAGAAATAGCAATGCTAAGAAGGGGCAGAAGACAATATTTGTAGGTTCCTAGGGAGCAGTTCTCTGCCTGTGGCCTGTTATAACCCCTGGAGTGCCACATGCTGTCAGTGCAAAGCATGCTCCCCCCCCCTGTTCTACGCGTGCAACCCAACCTCCTGCCGGGAGGGGGGTGCAGGGAGAGGTGGCCCGTCCCCCGTCCCCTGCTCCCGTCTTTGGGCCGGCTAGGAAATAACGATGCAGCAGAATCAGCGCTTTTTTTGTCGACGCCATAAATAAAACAATTAGGCATCCATCTGCCCACCTCCCCCCACACCCCCCGGGCTTTACCTGCACTCGGTGAGTCAGGGTTGATTTGAACACTCGGGAAGGCTCCTGGCCCATTGTGAGCCATGCTGAAATACCTCCAGGGTTAACCCCTTCGCGCCCAACCTCTGCCACGTGGTGGGCTTGCGCATAGCTTCGGAATTACTTGCTCCCCCCTCGGGGTGCAGCTGCGAGTCGCCCAAACCGCAGAGATTCCTCTGTTATCCCACTCATCCTCTGCCTGAGCTTGCTATCTCTCCACCCCTCCAGCTGCAGGCAGCTAGCACCCTCGCCTGTACGTCGGGTCATGTGTGGGACACCCACTTTCTTCACATGCAGGTGGGCACGCTCCTGTTTACCAATCCTTGTTTCACTTGGTTAATATGGTACTTTCTCTTATGTAGATCTATTTAAACAGGGGTACCGTCTGATTCTCATCAACTTGTTCAAAGGGAACACGGCTGATATTTTTGCGGCTGTTATGTAAATAAGTAGCTAACCAGGATATGGTCACTATTTAGGTGTCCAAGGTCAATGCAAGGACCTTTCAAGGAAACGTTTTCTCCCCAAGGTCACGTCCTGTGAGATTAGTAGACATCACCAGCAGCAGGGTAGGGCCGTGACCCCGTGGGATTTCATTATGACCCTGGGAGACTGGGATGGCAGATACAGGAGATATCTTTAAGTAAAGGTTGGCCCTTGGAAACGTATACAGGGAGACGCAAGAATATGCTCAGATACAGGGACCAGTGTTAACCTGGGGAGAAATCTGTTATTGCCGAGGTCAGGAAAGGATACTTATCCCATTATGAGACATAAATAATAATAATAACAGTAATGGGGAAATGTGTCACTGGTGTTTGTGTTTGTTTTCTCTTGATCAACACAACTCTAAATGTAGGATGAGTATCTCGCTGTTGGCGTGTCACAAAGGTTGAACTCTATGGATGTGTTTTTCTTTACCACCGAAATCACAATATTTGGGGCAGTCCCTGAATTGGAACAAAGTCCTTGGAAACGTGTTTTTGGGTAGCGCTGGCTGGGTACGTAGCGATGTACAGATTCCAGTTTCCAAGCCCAATAAAGAGCTGCCCCAAAGAACATGCAATCTACTGACTTGGCCCCAGTGATGGTTGCCACTTGTGGTCGTGTGGTCATCTGTGTGGGGTCGGTGGTGACCGATGGCACTGTTTCCCTGCAGGTGGTAGCCGTGGTCATGGACTCGTTCACGGACAACGACCTGTTCCGGGATGTCCACGAGGCGTCCAGAAGACGCCGGGTCCCCGTCTACATCCTGCTGGACCATGCCCAGCTCCCCCACTTCCTCACCATGTGTCACAATCTGGGGGTCTTCCTCGAGTCAGAGCAGGTAACCAGCGATGAGACCCTCCACTGCCTGGGGACCAGTGTAGACTGGCTGACAAAGATGGCGTCTTACAAATGAAACCCATTTTGCTGCTAGAGGTGTATAATCCCAAGATGATCTATGCCCCCGTTTAGTTTTAGTTGTACCTATCTGGCCATACCATCCAAGTGTATGAGCCTTGTAATGCCTCGTGTCCTGCTGTCTTCTAGTAGCACTGTATGCCCATGTCTTTGTCAGGGGTGGCCAAATCCAGTCATTCAAGGGGCACCAACGGGTCAGGATGTCCCTGTTTCAGCATGGGTGTCTGTCAACGACTGATCCACTGATTGAGCCACCTGTGCTGAAGTAGGCATATCCTGAACCTGACATGTTGGTGGCCCTTGAGGACTGGAGTTGACCACAGCTGCCCTATGCCATGCTGTTTGAGTTGGCACTAGATGGGTGCCATCTTGAGGTGCAACAACTGTCCATGCCCTGTGCCCTTCTGTTGTGACAGTCCGTGTGACTGTAACCAACTTGGTGTATTGGCCAGTGCCCATGCCCTGTGCCAGGCTGTTTTTGAGATCTTTGATCCCCTTCCTCACTTCACCCCCCTCTTCTCTCTGTGTCATTCCCAGCTCATGAGGGTCCGGACCCTAACTGGGAACAACTACTACACCCGATCTGGAGCCAAGATTGTGGGGAAGGCTCGGGAGAAGTTCCTGCTTGTGGATGGGTTGAAAGTAGCTACTGGCAGTTACAGGTGGGTGTCTGAAAGGGGGGATGGATTTGGGGGGAGGGGTGGTAAGCCCCCTTTCTCACTGGTTGTTGGTTCTTTTATTTTTTTTACATATTTAAAACCAGATCTGTCCAATTATGTAGATAAGAAAAGGTAAAAGTCACTGTAGACGGCATAAAGTATTGTGCACCCCATAATTAAACTTGAATGCCTTTTTTTAAAGGCAGATTTAACATAGCCCTGAAAAAGGACGGTTGTCTTTTATTCCACTTTTAATTCCGATTTAGAAAGGCTCCACTTCACCAGGCAGCACAGAGCTGTTTCCCGTGCAAACAGGCTTATCGGGGAGAACATCTTCCCTTTATAAGGTTGTGTGAGGGGCTCAGCCCAGGTTTTGGTCTTATTTAGGATTGTAGTATAGAGACAATCCAAGCCGTCAGATTTTGTAGCACATTTTTTTTGTATAGTGTTGAAGCAGGGAGTCTCCGGAGCGGACCCCTCTTAATTTCGGCTCCGGGGACCCCCTACGTCCGGAGATTCTTTGACGTAGGTGCCGGTAGCCGCTCCACTCGGCGGCCAAGGTTCACAATATGTCCTCTGTTTGGCGATTTCTCGGCCTGCCAACCAATAGGAAGCCGTGACGTCATCGGTGCGGCTTTCTATTGGTCCATGTGACGCGGGAGCTTTAAACTTGAAAGCCGAAGCGGCTACCGGCACCTACTTCGGAGGGAAGTATCTCTGGAAATAGGGGGTCTCTGGAGCTGAAATTAACGGGATTCAGCTTCCGAGACTCCTGCTTCAATTGAGCAACGAAAACACTGAATCCAACACTGTTTATTCGTATGGGCGAGATCTGCCCTCTTTAAATATCCGTCAATAAATCTGGTCTTATCTCTCTGGTCTTAGCTTCACCTGGACGGACGGGAAACTGAACAGCAGTAATATGGTGGTCCTGACAGGACAAGTGGTGGAGAAGTTCGACCTCCAGTTCAGGATCCTGTATGCGCAGTCCAAACCGGTCAACGCCAAGTTGCTGTCCGTTCGGAGCCGCATTGGCGCCACGGAGCTGCTGCTCTCCAAGCCGTTGACCCAGCGGAAGCACGCCGTGGATCCCCTAATGCGGCAGGAGTTGGCCAAGTTGTCCAGCACCCCGAAACGGGCCGCGGAGGAGGGTGCTGCCATGCACGAAGGTGCTGCCATGCACAACTTGGAGAGCGCGGACGAGGACTGGCTGCAGAATTATGACATCGTCTCCGGTCTGCAGGAGATGCAGAACGCGGGCACGCAGACCGAGCCGTGGGAAGGCAGTCGGAGCGTGACTGCCGAAGACGCAGCCACGCAGACGGCGGTCTGCTCTGCGACTGCCGGGACACAAACCTCTGGACTAGGCAAGACGGTTTCCACCCAAACCACGCCGGCTTTACGATCCATAATGACGCAGACGATGCAGATCCCGGAACCCTTTGTTGTTCCCCGTCCGCTCTCGGTACGTCGGCCTTCTGCCACCGCCTCCACGTCTTCCTCCTCCTCGTCTTCCTCCTCGCTCTCCACGGGTAGCACTTGTTCCTTATCCTCCATCCGCCCGTCGGACATGAGGATGCGCCAGCCGGACCACTCCCTGCGCGACTGCTTCAAGAAGCTGACCAAGGAGCGACAGTACCACTACACCACCATCCGCTCCAAGCTGGACCAGATGGTTTCCATACTGGCCAGGCGCAATCGCATGGCCGACGCGTACCTGGGCTGCGAAGCCGGCGGCTACGGCCCGCAGGGGAGAGAGGCGGTGCACGGAAGCCTGATGAACCTCCGCGATACCGGATATGGCGCTCACAACTTGTGAGCCTGGATTTGTTCTCTGGGTGGTGCCGGTCATACTGGCAGCGACGGGGTTTCAACGCCGAGGCTGGTCTTACGATTGACCTCTACTGGAAAGGGGCTGCGTGCATCCACTACTCAGTGACTCCTGTTTTCCGTAGCTCCGTTGAACACAACTGCCGGGATATCACCGGCGGGACTTTTAACTAAACAATGTTTTGGCGTTTGTGTGTTTCATCTGATGCTATTGCACTTTTTATTTTATTTTGGACACAGGAACTACTGTGTAAAATTGCAATCCGTGGTAGCTAGCCAAAAACACACACACCCTATAAAGGGTTTAACAAACTAATTGACTTTCCTTCGATGTAACGAGCTAAAAGCAAAGATCTGGCTTTTGTGTACGGTAATTATTCCTCAGTGCCTGAGAGTGGGGTTGTCCAGTGCTTTCCTTGAGCCGCATCCTGCCTTTGTCCTGGTCAGAATAGCCGAGCGTGGGGGTTTTGCCGGTGCAAACTCCTGTTGAACCGAGATCTGGGGACGGGAGCGACGCAGCCGGCGGAAATAAATCGAACTTGTAAATAATGATTTCATTACGAGTAGGTGTTAAGGGGTTAAGGTCGGGCTTGGAGGTGAGACAGTATTGCGATGGATTAGGGTCGGATACGCTGTTCTGGAACTGTGGTGCTGGCAGGAGCAAGTTCAGGCGTCTTCAGTGTAGCACCTGTTGGCTCACTAACCCATATTGTCACCTGTTATCCGCAACGCTTCGGGGTAACAGACTTTTTATATTAACCCCTTCCTGTTCTTTTGAGTTTTTTCAGCAGATCTAGAGATGTTACCAATTTTCTTTAAAGGGTCCGTCCCAAAGTGACCTAGTGATGTGTTTAATAGGTTAAAGGGTCAGTCCCACGTAGGAGCAAAGTGACCTACTGACGGGGGCGTGTTTAATGGGTTAAAGGGTCCGTCCCACGTAGGAGCAAAGTGACCTAATGACAGGGACGTGTTTAATGGGTTAAAGGGTCAGTCCCACGTAGGGGCAAAGTGACCTAATGACGGGGATGTAGTTAATGGGTTAGTCCCATCTAGGAGCAAACATCTTTTCAAATATTACTTTTTAAAGGCAGCTTAATCTGTCTAAGGAAGCAGATAACATTCACAAGTTGTTTTGAAAGAATATATCCTGTGCGCGAGTGCTTCTATATAACAAAGGGCCGTGTCCAAGCGTATCCCTGCTAAACATTTCACGTACATATTTGCAATGTGTTTTTATCCCGTTTTATACACCCGTGCCTGAGCTGTGCCTTTTGCGTTTAACCCCTTTTGAGCGCCAGCAGGGTTAGTCGGAAAACTATATCGCCGTTTCTAAACCCTGGCAGGCGGGAAGTGAGGGGATAGAGTAATATGGCTGCCAGGTTACCAATGGAAAAAATACCAATGTATTGAGAACTTTGCGGACCGGGAGTTGCGTTGACGGACCAGGGCGCGTCGCCGGGGGGGTCTCGTGAATTGGAGAGAATCGTGTTTACCATGGAACAATCGTGGTTAAGTCTTTAATACTTTCCAATGCGACCACTACTGCGCTGAAAGTCACCGCGGTCTCCAGTATCTCTGTATAAACACTATGGCCCATCGCCACTAAAGCAAGGCTGGCCAACTCCAGTCCTCAAGGGCCACCAACTGGTCAGGTTTTCTGAGCCACCTGTGCTGAAGCAGGGATATCCTGAATACACTGACCAGTTGGTGGCCCTTGGACTGCAGTTGCCCCCCCCCGCACTGTAATGGGCCCTGAATGGCACCTCTGCCTGTCACTGTGCAGTAGGTGGGACGGGGAGTCTTAGTAGCCCCCCTCTCGCGGTGGCAGGGACGGATTTGATGGGTCTTGGCTTCTCCGTGGCACTATGGCAGGGAGGAGCAGACTCCAGACTGAGTCACCTGTGCTGAAGCAGAAAACCGTGACCTGTTGCCAGTCCTCCAGGGCCCCCCCCTGCACCAAAGGCTGCTACGGTTCCGCACGCCCAGTGAAAAATGGCAGTGCGTGCTGATGCGTAGCACCGTTTAGTGAATACGGGGCCTGCGTTTTTATGGGGCCCCGCCTTAGGTCCGGGAATATAACGTTTGAGCCTGTATTTAAGAGCCCGTTCACCAGGCCTTGTGTAACACCCCTGGACAGTTAACTCGATGTCCTGGTCGCTGTTTGTTTTGGCAAATGCCGGGTCTGTTACCGTGGGAAGTGTCCTGTGTGATTAACACTACGAGACAGAGCAGTGCTGTGTACACCCGCTGCCATGACACTACATCTCACATATACAGGGTGTAGTTACACACGGCCGTTCTGCTTCCGTTTAACCCCTGAAAAGGCAGTGACTGTTATTTTTTTTAAAGTTTAGTTTTAACCTTTTAAAGCTGTTTTTATTTAACTGTAAATGTTTGTGGGTGTTTTTTGTTTGTTCTATGCAAAGTTGATGCACAATTTAAAAACCGTTTTGTATATTTAGAGGGTGAGTAGATGGGGGCCGTGCACTTTTGGGGTTGGTATTGGGGTTTTTACCGTGCCGTCCTGCTTTTGGGATGGTACGAGTCTGTGTAAATAGCTGTCCTGTATTGTACATTTTTATGTTTCTGCTGAGAAGTTTTTGTCTGTTGTGATGTAATAAATCTTATTAGATAATGTATTTTTGTTTTATTCAGTGCACATTGGATACAGGGTGTTGGGGTGTATAGGGAGGGTTATAACAGGGCAGTGAGGGGGTAGCAGGATGTTGGGGTGTATAGGGAGGGGTATAACAGGGCAGTGAGGAGGCAGCAGGGTGTCGGGGTGTATAGGGAGCGGTATAACAGGGCAGTGTCAAGACAGCAGGGTGTTGGGGTGTATATGGGGAGGGGAATAACAGGGCAGTGAGGGAGGCACAAAACAAATTAGCCACCATAACTCCAAGAGTAGCTGGACAAAGAATAGAAGTTACATAAGTCCCACACTGTGATAGTGTATCATACATATAGTATATAGTCTGAGTCCTAGCAGCAGCTTCAGTATGCAGGTAAATGAAATATAATGGGGACTTGTTGAATCCAATGTTTAGGATATGGGAGATGAGGATTGATAGAGAGATGTTCCGGAATCAGTAATAAGGTTACTGTGAACACTTGGTAGGGGTTATGCACAACAGAGGAAAGCGTGCATTACCTATGACGCCCTGGTCCGAGTTGGCGTTCTTATTCCGTGATTGCGGTGCAGAGGATGGCGACTAGATGTAACACGGTCTCCTCGATACAAAGTATGCGTAGGTACCGTGTGTCGAAGCCGGTAGGGCTGCTGTGCGTCACGCCAATCCCAACTCGGGATACAAAGAAGTAACAAAGTATGGGCTGGCCTGCGCACGCCTATGGAAGCTCTCAACAACTTGCCGGGGTCGTATGAAAATAAAAGTTTATTTGGACTACATGCTTAAAACACAAAAACGGGGAATGCACTCCCACGCGTTTCACGGTTAAACAGCGCTTTCTCAAGTGCGGGAGGCAGCGGGGTGTGTAGGGAGTGGTATAACGGCAGTGAGGGGGGGAATGCAGGATGTTGGGGTGTATAGGGAGTGGTATAACGGCAGTAAGGGGGCAGCAGGATGTTGGGGCATATAGGGAGGGGTATAAGGACTGAGGAGGCAGCAGGATGTTGGGGTGTATAGGGAGGGGTATAATAGGGCAGTGAGATGGCAGCAGGATGTTGGGGTGTATAGGGAGCAGTATAACAGGGCAGTTAGGGGGCAGCAGAATGTTGGGGTGTATATGGAGGGGTATAACAGGGCAGTGAGGGGGCAGCAGGATGTTGGGGTGTGTAGGGAGGGGTGTGAGGGGGCAGCAGAATGTTGGCGTGTATAGGGATGGGTATAACAGGACAGTGAGGGGCAGCAGGATGTTGGGGTGTATAGGGAGGGGTATAGCAGGGCAGTGAGGGGGCAGCAGGGTGTTGGGGTGTATAGGGAGGGGTATAATAGGACAGTGAGGGGGCAGCAGGATTTTGGGGTGTATAGGGAGAGGTATTACAGGGCAGTGAGGGGCAGCAGGGTGTTGGGTGTATAGGGAGCGGTATAACAGGGCAGTGAGGGGGTGTTGGGGTGTATAGGGAGCGGTATAACAGGGCAGTGAGGGGGTGTTGGTTGGGGTGTATAGGGAGCGGTATAACATGGCAGTGAGGGGGCCTCTCGGCATATCGCTAATACAAAGGCCCTATCTGTATATACAGAGGGGGCTGTTGCTAGGATACTGTACACACGTGACCTCCCGGGGAAGCCGGAAAGAAACCATGGTATCTGCTGTCCAATCCCGTGCCGCCGCCCCGCGCATGCGCAGTGTGCAGCGCGGCGAGCCTGCGCTCCCTGTGACCCCTCACCCAAGATGGCGGCGCCCGTGGGGCCGGTCCGGTTCTGGAAGCCGGGTAACGGGACAGGGAGAATATGGGGGTGGGGTCTGGTCACGGGAGGGGGGTCCCGGGCCAGTGAGCGGAGCTCTGAGGGGTCCAGGGAGTGAGGAGCCCGGGGGGTGGGTGTCAATATGGGACACGGGGTTACTACAGTGCACAAGGGGTTAATATAATACTCAGGAGGTTACTGTACTACACAAGGAGTTAATATAATACTCAGGGGGTTACTATACTACACAAGGGGTTAATATAATACTCAGGAGGTTACTGTACTACACAAGGAGTTCATATAATACTCAGGGGGTTACTATACTACACAACGGGTTACTATAATACATAATGGATTAATATAGGACACATGGGGTTACTATAATACACAAACATAATACTCAGGGGGTTAATATAGGGCACAGGGTGTCACATCGGGACATGGGGGTCAATATACTACACATAGGGTTGCCAGGTGGCCGGTATTGAACCGGACTGACCTGTATTTGGATACTCTGTCCAGTAAAAAATGAGAGTTACTGTAATACTGGACATGTATGTGTCCGGTATTACCTCCCTGGACATAGTGACCTGACGCACCTTTCACCATTGAGTCCAGTATGTTTGGATAAGCCACCTGGCAACCCTACATACACATTGGGGTGAATATGGGTCACAGGGAGTTATTACAGGGCATGGGGTAAGTATAATACATAAGGGGTTAATATAATACACAGGCGGTCAGTATAATACACAAGGGGTAAATATAATACACGGAGGGTCAATAAAGGACATGAAGGGGTTAACGTAACCCCCCTAATGGGTCAATACAGGGCACAGGGGTCATTATAAGGTGGTCTGACTAATTTCCAGAGCGGGTCTCGCTCTTTCCAGCATCAAAAGCCTTATGCACTCAACATAAAATATATTTAATTTAAAATAACATTTAAAATTTTTTTGGGGGTAGGTGTTTTTCTTTATTTTTTAAACTTCCAGTTGCTCTTGAAAATTGTATCAGAGAAGGAAACTTTTCATATTAAATTAGCCTATCATAGTTACATCCTCCAGACCCCAATCTTGTAACCCCCTCGGTGACAGGAATCACAAAAGGAAATTCTACCAAGACGTGTGGTGTTTGAAGTTAAAGATACTGAATTTCTGAGGGGCTCACCCAGGATGAGTTTATGAAACCGCGGTGAGGGACATTGCGCCCGATCGGACAGTAACTGCCACTGACATGTCCCATTGGTGTCCAGGTCTATATGTGCTAAAGAAAAATATGTAGGGGTGTGTACAAATGTAATCGGTGGTACTCCGCAAGTAAACCCATTTTTATAAACACGACCAAATTTGCCATCAATTTGCAGCCAGTGCGAAAGACTTAGTCCCATATTTACTAAAGGGTGCTAAACTTTAGCACAACCTAACTCCCATTCAGATGGAGGGGAGTTAGGACGTACTATTGCTTAGCAACCTTCAGTGAATATGAGCCTTATTCTATAAATGCCAAACTGGCCAGTTGGGTCTTCAGTGTGAATTTCCATGGGAAAATGTGCCGCTTTGGTGTTTGTAGAATAAGGGGGCAGGGGGTTTGGGTTGCGGAACCGTTCCCTTAACTGGTGGGCCAGGTAGGCAATAGAAGATCTGATATTAAGGGCTTGTGTCTGGTTTGTCTCGTAGGTACCGATGGTCCGGGATCCAACATTGCAGAAGAGAGGCAGAGTACTGCTGAAGTCACCTCCGTTATTTATAACCCGCACGCATCCCTCTCTATAGAGCAACAGAGGCAGAAGCTGCCTGTTTTTAAGGTAACATGGAGGATAGAAATTATCAGCTGATAAGAAACTGCTGTGATACCCTTTCACCCCCCACCCCCATTTCTCTAGGATACACAATCCCCGTTGTGGGTTTCCAAGCAAGGATCAGGGGATCTAATGAGGCTTGGGTCTCCTACGGAAATGGGTGGACAGAGTGATCCATCCCAAGCAGCTTAGAATTCCTTTGCTCTATTAACCTCCACTCCCACTGCTGGGAGTCTGTTCCATGCACCCACTACCCTTTCCGTGGAAGGTCTTCCTCCCACTTCCGCTTAACCTGCATGTTTATTTAACTAAAATCTGCTTTTTGACACTGTTTTTTTTTTTGGTTTCAATCTTTTTTTATTGTTTTCACAACGCAGTAACATCACTTTAGACATTGATCTTCGCATCACCAGGTATATGCTCAATGTAACATTTGTAGATTTTTTAACATAATAAGAAGCATTGCAGTTCTAATACAGAGCATGTGTTATAGCAGCTTTGTGAACACATCCTGTGGGGCTTCTGGTTACCTCTAAAATAGGTAGAGTTAGGAAAAGTGAAGGTAAGAAGGAAGAGGAGAACCTGAGAGAGGGGGGGCTTGGGGGAAAAGGAAGCAAACCTAATTCCCGGAGCTAAGGTTTTTAGAGGGGATTCTCTAGATATCGTTCCACTTCGATCATCTATGTATTGTCTTATTTCTTTTTCAAGGGTAGTGGGTATTTTACTCTAGGGACCAGGGTTCCCATATCTTGTCGAACTTGTCAGGGGATTGGTTTAATTGGGCTGATAGCTTTTCCATTAGTTTAACATTGTTAACTCTTATGATGACTGCACGTCTAGATGGGGGGTTTATATTTTTCCACGCAGCTGCTCTGGAGCAACGAGCCGCTGTGAGTATAAATGATATGCGTTTGCTTACTGGAGTTTGTAGTTCCTCTATTGGTTTTGCTAGTAGGAATGTCAGCGGGTCTATAGGTATCCTCAGATCTGTGCTCTCGAATATCCGGCTTTGAATCATGGTCCAAAATTTCTGTATTCGTGGGCAGTCCCATCAGATGTGAACCCTGTCAACTCTCATACCACATCCTCGCCAGCAAAGATCTGGTGTTTCTGGGAAAATCTGGCTCAATCTACTCGGGGTTAAGTACCATTGAAATAAAATGTTATATATATTTTCTTTCGTGACTGTACAAATTGATGTTTTAGATGCAGATTCCCAGATTTCCCTCCAGTTGTTTGACTTTTTTAAAAATGGTGTAACCCTTCATGGCATTGCAATTCTGTACAACCCCATAACATCTATCGTGACCTGGCAGAAACCCAGCGCATTAGTAGGGTAGAGATACTATTGCTGTGGTAGGTCTTGTATTGTTTTTAAATAATGAACAGGACTTATATCCGTGTGTAACTGTAGGACTTAGTGCTGTGTGTGGGTTCACACTAACTAGTACTGTGTATCAGTTTGTCAGGATCTATTGATGTGGGATGAGACGGTTGATGCTGGGGTGATGATTTGGGGCGTGTCTGAAAATGACCATCGGGAGTCAGGTTGTCACTGTCATAGTGAGAAGATGTAGGAACAATCGCACACAATAGTAACTGCCACGGGTGCACAGCACACCACTAGTGTCATTTATATCAACAAGCAATAAAAAGCAATCCAGGGACTCCTGTGGGCGTTGGAAAAAGTGGGGTGTAGCTTTATTCAAAGGATCGACGTTCAGTCCGTGTGAGGATCGAAATGTCGATCTACGGGCATAAAGCTACACCCCGCTTTTTCCAAAGCCCACTATCAAGTCCAACCTATGCTAAATTATGACGACAGATACTTTATCCTATATCCGTACTTACAGTATATTGATCCAGAGGAAGGCAAACACAAACCCCAGTGACACATTATCCAATGATCTCTCATAAGTGGAAAAATAAATTCCTTTCTGACTCCAGATATTGGCAGTCAGATTACTCCCTGGATCAACATCCTTCCCATGTTTACTTATTTGGTATATCCCTGTATACCTTTCCTTTCTAAAAAGATCCAAATGAAAAAAACGCTCCAACGCACAGCCAAAATAGAGTGGGTCCCAAGCAGAAATAGTAAAAAAATAAATCTTTATTGGTCCACAGTGTGGTACGAAACGCGTAGGAGGGTACGTACCTCCGTTTTTTTAATATGGACCAATAAAGATGAATTTTTTACTATTTCTGCTTGGGACCCACTCTATTTTGGCTGTGCGTTGGAGCGTTTTTTCAATTTGGATTTCTACTACCTCTCCTGGTTGCACGCCTACAAGATACACTGGACCGGGGCATCAATATGTGAGTACATCATTACAATTTCATGATCTATGTGAGGCTAGGGTTTTCCCAATGAGGTTCTTTGTCTGAGTTTACTATTTCTCAGCCTTAAGCCTCAGGGACAGAGACTTCCTGCTATCGACTTTACTGCTATCAAAAGTGCTACTGTTATTGCTTATATACCTCACCAGCCCCAGCAGCTTATTCTTTGTGTTTAAGACATATATTATTGAATTCTCTCAAGAGGACTGGAATCAAATGTTGGAGCGCATACAGTATATCACTAATTTGTTCTTTCTAAAAAGATGTCCAGATGTTTTTTTTTGATTTGCCATCCCAGTCTCCATGGGTAATGTATCCCACACTGTAACTGCCTTTACTGTAAAGAACCCTTTCCTTTGTTGCTGGTGAAATCTCCTTTCATCCAACCTTAAGGGATGGCCCCGAGCCCTTTGTATTGCACTTGGGATGAATAGTTATTTTGAAAGCTCCTTATAATGAACATGAATATATTTATATATAGTTATCATATCCCCTCTTAGACGCCTCTTTTCTAATGTAAATAAATCTAATTTCGCTAGCCTCTCCTCGTAAATCAGACTGTCCATCCCCTTTATTAATTTGGTGGCTCGTATCTGTATTTTCTCTAGTTCCATAATGTCTTTTTTTTTAATGACGTGGTGCCCAAAATTGTACACCATATTCAAGGTGTGGTCTTACTAATGCTTTAAACAGTGACATAATTCCCTGTTTAATGCAAGATAAGATCTTGTTTGCCTTTGCAGCTACTGCCTGACATTGGGCACTATTGCTCAGCCTGCTGTCTACAAGCACTCCTAAATCCTTCTCCCACTTTTGTTTATTGTTGTCACTCTGTCGTGTCAGAGAGGCAGTGAGGAATGCAATTGTATCATCCTGACGTCCGGACCAAAGGGAATTAATTCCAGTGACCTGTTTGAGATCATCTCATGGGTGATTGATACCTTTTATTATTTTTTTTTTACCCAAATCGGCTATAATTTGTATGTTTAATTTAATTATTAAAGTAAGACTTGGGAGGGGTTTGATTTCCTCTGGCTGCTCCTTTTGTGTGAGGTCACTGTGTGATGATGTCACTGTGTGGTGATGTCACTGTCTGCTTAACAAATGCGTGCACCTTTTTAAGAGAAGGTATGTTGTTCCCACAAGGTGCCTTATTGCTCTTTCCCCAGCTCAGAAATCACATCCTGTACCTGGTGGAGAATTATCAGACGGTGGTGATTATCGGGGAGACAGGATGCGGGAAAAGCACCCAGATCCCACAGGTGGGTTCCCAAGCTTTGGTGAGGCAATGAACCGAAATAATAATGGCAGATTGGGGTGAAGATTGGATGTGGCAGATCTTTGGAAATGGGCACAGGAAATTCCCTGGCTGCGGGTGTCTGTTCAGAGCACTGGCAAGTCTCAATGTTAATAAGAATAATTAAATTAAAAGAGGCCAGGAGTCCTCAAAGGGAGAGGCGGTATCTGACACCCCCCTCCCTCCCCTCGATGTTACGGGATCTGACGCCCCCTCCCCTCCTCCGCCCCGATGTTGCAGGATCTGACGCCCCCCACCCCTCCGATGTCAAACTGCAGTCAAATATTACGTAGTGATACACGTAAAGGGAAAGAGGCTGCAGGTTTATCTACCGAAGAGACATATATATATGTGTGTGTGTGAGGGGGGGGGGGCTGGCACTGCCGCGCTGTACCTGTGCTGTGTAATCATGTCATGGTGTCGTAGTGTGTGAGGGTGACGCTGGCACAACCGCTGCCCACACTGTGTATATATGTAATGGTGTCGTGTGTGTGGGGGAGGGTGGCACTGCCGCTGCCCGCACTGTGTATATATATATATATCATGGTGTATTAGGGTGTGAGGGGGAGGCTGACACTTCCGCTGCCAGCACTGTGCTTATATGTCATGGTGTATTAGTGTGTGAGGGGAAGGCTGGCACTGCCACTGCCCGCATTGTGTATATATGTAGTAGTGTGTGTGAGGGGGAGGCTGGCACTGCCGCGGCCCTTACTGTGTCTGTATATGTATATATAGCTATCTATATATATATATATATATATATCTATATCTATATTTGTGTAGTTGTGTGTAAAGAGGAGACTGGCACTGCCCGCGCTGTGTATATATGTCATGGTGTAGCAATGTGTGAGGAGGAGGCTGGCACTGCC
>CM071587.1:8877871-8908708 GCA_036426205.1 Ascaphus truei
GCCGCTGCCCGCACTGTGTATATATGTCATGGTGTTGTGTAGTCAATGTGTGAGGGGAGGCTGGCACTGCCGCTGCCCGCACTGTGTATATATGTCAGTGTAGCAAGTGTAGGGGAGGTGCACTGCGCTGGGACGCGTAAAGTCAGGTGTAGCAATGTGAGGGGAGGCTGGCAATGCCGCTGCCCGCACTGTGTTATAATGTCATGGTGTAGCAATGTGTGAGAGGAAGGCTGGCACCTCTCCGCTGCCCGCACTGTGTAATAGTAGTTGTAGTGTGTAGCAAGTGGTGAGGGGAGGTGGCACTGCCGTGCCCGCACTGTGTATATATGTCATGGTGTAGCAATGTTGAGGGGGAGGGGGGAGGCTGGCACTCCGCTGCGCCGCATGTGTATATATGTCATGGTGTTAGAATGTGTGAGGAGGGCTGGCACTGCCGCTGCCCGCCACTGTGTATATAGTCATGGTGTAGCAATGTGTGAGGGGAGGGGCTGGCACTGCCGCTGCCCGAACTGGTTATATATGTCATGGTGTAGCAATGTGTGAGGAGGGAAGGCTGGCACTGCCGTGCCCGCGCTGTGTATATAGTCATGGTTGTTTTGTAGCAATGTGTGAGGGGAGGCTGGCACGCCGCTGCCGCGAATGTGTATATATGTCATGTTGTGTGCAATGTGTGAGGGGGATGCTGGCACATGCCGCTGCCTCGCCACTGTGTATATATGTCATGGTGTTGCGAAAGTGTGTGAGGGGAGGCTGGCACTGCGTGCCCGCACGTGTATATAGTGTCATGGTGTGTGTAGCATGGTGAGGGGGGAGGCTGGCACTGCCGCTGCCCGCGACTTGTGTATATATGTCATGGTGTTGTAGACAATGTGTGAGGGGGAGGCTGCACGACTGCGCACTGTTGTATATATGTCAGGTGTTGTAAGCAATGTGTGAGGGGGAGGCTGGCACTGCCGCTGCCCGCGCTGTGATATATATGTGAAGGATGAGGCGTGTGAGGCTGGCCCGCACGCCAAGGGGTGCTATATCTCCCCACCCCAGCCAATCCCCTGCCCAAGCTACCCCTCCGTCCTGTGATGTAGCAATTTGTGAAGATGTGGAGGGGGAGGCTGGCACTGCCGCTGCCGCCGCTGGGTATATATGTCATGGTGTAGCAATGTGTGAGGGGAGGCTGGCACTGCCGCTGCCCGCGCTGTTGTATATATGTCATGTTGTGTAGCAATTGTTGAGGAGGAGGCTGGCATGCCACTGCCCGCACGGTGTATATATGTCATGGTTTTTGTAGCATGGTGAGGAGGAGGCTGGCACTGCCGCTGCCCGCACGGGTAATAGGTTCATGGTGTAGCAATGTGTGAGGGGGTGGAGGCTGGCGTGCCGTATGTGTATAAGTCACGGTGTATAAGTGTGTGGTGTGGAGAGGGGGCAGGCCGCCCGTGGTCCACGTTTCTCTCTGTGATTCCTCTCGCAGTACCTGACGGAGGCCGGCTGGAGGCAGAAAGAAGGGGAAGATTGTGGGGTGACCCAGCCCGTAGAGTGGCAGCCGTTCCGTAAGCTCCAAATTGTGCCGCGGTGGTGTGCAGGCTTCCGCGGCAGCGAAAAGGGTTTTAAAATGTATTAGCTGTATAGCCAACAGCACGGGGGGATTCCCTCCTGTATTCTGTGTGTTAGAGGAACAGAGGCGGCCGCAGGTCCAATCACTGGTACTTTCCATTAATGACCAGGACCACAGTGTCATCATATAAGGCTCCCTAGTTCCGGCGGTTCTGAGGTTGGACTGCACCCTCCCTCCCCCCCCCACCCCCCCATTCAACCACATTTGAGACAACTGTGTGGTTGGAACTAATCGACCCCCCTTACCATGACCCCCTTACCATCCCCCCCACCAGCCCCCTATCATCGTCACCCTGCAGTGATGGGACAGCCTGTCTGGGAACCGTCTTTCTGTGTCACCCTGATAATAAGGGTCCGGGTTGTGTTTCTGAAAGCCCCATCGCTGTCCCAGGTGCGGTGGCGCGTGCAGAGGGCGCGGGGGGGCACTGCTGGGTCCACGAGATCGGGTCACTGCTTCGGTTCGATGACTGCACGGACCCTCAGGCCCGCGTGTCCAAGGTGGAGAGATGGGAGGGGGTTAGAAGGGGCGATGAGGCGTCTGAGCCCTCAGCGGTAGGGGGGGGATGAGGATGCCTGGGCCCACGGTGATGGGGGGGGGGCTGTGATGAAGATGTCCCAGGGCCCTCAGGACTGCGGTGTGACTGGAGACTCGGCCTGAGGGGGCCGGCTACGGATCGGGCTAGGGGCCAGAGCCCGCCGCGACTGTCCCGGCCTGCAGGACCGGTGGGGAGGATCGGGCGGAGGAGGAGCGCGGGACAGGGGGGATGATGCGACTGGGGCTGGCGCTCGGGGGCTGGGGGGAGGGGGTGAGAGGAGGAAGGTAGGGAAGACTGGTGGGGGGCGGGGTGATGAGGATAGAGGGATGGAAGCGTGGGTGGGGGGAGGTTGAGGCGGGGGAGTAGAGGATCGTCGTCGGTGGGACGGATGGGCTGGCGGGGGGGGTGGGGGGGATGAGGAGGTAAGGCCCTCGGGACTGCGGGGGGGGGGGGGGAGGTGATGAGGAGTCCAGGCCCTCGGGCTGCGTGGGGGGGGGGGGGGGGCGATGAGGATCCGGGCCCTCTGGGATGGGGGGGGGTGAAAGGAATCCCCCCATGTATTATATTGTACAAGTGTGAACGCCTCTCTCGTGTCCAGTTTCTGACGATGGTATGCTCGTCCGTGAAATGATGTCCGGACCCCTGCTCACCAAAATAAGGTACCGTCACCCCCCCTCCCTCCCCCGGGGGTCTCTCCGGGTACCCCTCTTATCCCCGAGGCGTGAGAGAAGAGTTTTAATGGCGGTCCACCCCTAACCTAGGGTGAGTGAAGAAGGACAGGAGGCATATTTTTTACATAATTGTTTTCTTAGTTTATTTATTTTTAAAACATGCATATTAAATGCTATTAAACAATTCAGAGCTTTGTAAATAGGTTAACGGGTTACATCGAGATCACCGGTCTGTCTACTAGTATGCCGACTGAAATGAGTAGCTAGATACATGAAGAGCTGTAGATTATATAGGGATTTTGAGGATAGGGGGTTCATAATTACGATATCTCATTCACTTTGTGGTGTGTATAGTCAGACTTGGGAATGTTTACAAAACACACAAAACCCCAGCAGTTCTTTTTGGGAACCCCTGAGCCCCCACCAAAATATATAATGTGGTCCGTTCATTCTACTGGATACAGATCCACATGGTGGTCTTCTCCCTCCTAATAGAGGTATAAATGAGAATTTAATCCGAATAAGGTATATTAGTATTTTATTGGTAGTTTTAGGACTTGCGAAAGGTGTCTGCCTGTCGTTGGTCCAGGTACAACGCTTTGGCCAAAGGGTTAAACTAATGACCCTTTTTCAAGAGAATATATAAGTATTTTACGATGTTATGTTTCTGTCATGTTGGATGTAGTTTGGGCTTCTTGTGCTGGGATCCCGGAGCTTGTGTACACCATGATTACATGTGACAAGCTTTCTGGGTGTTGAACATGAGACGCACCTAAGCCCAGTACGTTGTGTACCTATTCTCCCCATGTATAGTGAATCTACAACAAGACACCCCTTTTTTGGGTTATCGGTGTAACACAGTTACTTGATCCCCATTGAGCGGGTCAATTATACGTCATGGTGGTTCCTGGGTAACACAGCTGAAACTTATTTATTAACCTAAGGTGTTAAGGGTGTGGTTAGTTTTTATGTGTTCCAAATTTTATATGACCGTACCTAATAAAGGTTATATTTAATGCATTCAGGAGTTGAGGGCTGTAGACATCGGGGGCTGGGGCCTATTCTATGTCTGTGTTATACTCTTGACACACGTGGGTTGTAATATCCTAATAACACAGGCACATACACAACAACCGATCTAGTGCTGCACAGGCCCTCGCCTTGCCTGCTGCGCAAACGCAGCGGTCGGCGAGGCATGGCGGGCTCTGTGGCAGGCCGATGTCCCTCCGGTCCTGCAGGGCGGGGGTGGTGACGTGGGCCTGCGGCCGGATTGAACCCCGGCAAGGTATAGACCCTCATTGGACAGACGAACCGCAGAGGGCGTGGCCATCAGCGCATCCCCCCTCGCAGTCGGGGCCGGCTCAATGTTGACGGGGGGGCTCGTCTGCTCCGAGCCATCGGTATGATCCCCCCAGTCCAGAACGCGTCAGCCCCAAACTTAGTTGCGCTTTGAAGCAGCATGGGGGCTGGCCTTACGGACTGCTAACAATGAGCTTTACATTCCTTCCCCCACCCCCAACCACCAACCCCCTTTTCCCATATCTACCTATGCCAGAGGGCGCATAGGTCAAGAGCCGTTGGGGGGGTGTACTTCACAATCCTTTATCATAATTGTCTTTTGAGCTGAGAAGTTTTGCTCTCTCTGTGTCCTGTGTAAACTTAGATGGTGACAACACTGTCCGGTGCTGTCGCAAGCTAGAAGTTAGCACGACGAGGGAGAAGACGCCCATGGTCAGACAGGGGAAGGCAGAAGAGCTAGAATGTTTAGGGTTGGAATCAGGAGTTGTCCCGGAGAAAAGAAACACATATCATTTATTTCACAAGCTACACATAAGTGTAAACACAGTGTTAAGTATTACTCCCCAAGGAAGCGAATAGTGACTAAAGTTGTTAAAAAAAAAAACAAAAACAAGAAGATGATGTGTTGTCTCTCTCTTTGGTATATATCTATCTAATCTATTATTATATCTCTATAAATGTGTAGCTAGAATTGTCTCGGTATAGCTGTATGTCAGACTGTAGTAAAATGTATGATAGATATGTATGTATAGATGTATGTTATGATGTATGTATAGATGTATGTATAGCCATTCTGTATGTATGTATAGCTGTAGGAAGAGGGTGCTGGCAAGGTCAGGAGGGTGCTGGCAAGGTCAGGAGGGTGCTGGCAAGGTCAGGAGGGTGCTGGCAAGGTTAGGAGGGTGCTGGCAAGGTCAGGAAGGTGCTGGCAAGGTTATGAGAGGGCTGGTAAGGTCAAGAGGGTGCTGGCAAGGTTAGGAGGGTGCTGGCAAGGTCAGGAAGGTGCTGGCAAGGTTAGGAGAGGGCTGGTAAGGTCAGGAGGAGCCTGGAAAAGTGAGGAGCGGTCTGGCAAGGTCAGGAAGGTGCTGGCAAGGTCAGGGGGTGCTGGCAAGGTCAGGAGAGGGCTGGTAAGGTCAGGAGGAGCCTGGAAAAGTGAGGAGCGGTCTGGCAAGGTCAGGAAGGTGCTGGCAAGGTCAAGAGGGTGCTGGCAATTTGAGGAATATGAGGAGGATGTTGGCAAAGTCAAGGTGCTGCTGGTCACAGCGGGAAGGTGCTGGCAAGGTCAGGAGGGTCTGAATTGCAGCGCCCCTTAATTAAATGAAGAGAGGGATCAGAAGTGAGTGTGGTGGGGAGACTGGCACTGACACTGCCTGGGCTTCCTATAAACTCAGGGTATGTCACAGCAGTGACCGAGAGGTCATCGTCTTGATACAATGACGTAAGGTGGAGACACGCTAGCTTCGCTCCCAGACCCCCCAAATAAAAAGATACCCATATTTCCAGCAGTCAGAGCCTCGGGAAAGTTTATCCAACACTGTACTTCCCATCTCCTCCATTCACTGGTCGCGAGTTCCTTTCCTGGAACGTGGAGACGCGAGGAAGCTCTCCCCCTCCCGCCCCCTCTTGGGGACCCAAACCCACCATAACCGAAATAAATAAATAACCACAAAAGTTCTGGAGGTCCGTGGCCTTACTTATTTATTTATTAAAACGTCAATGAACCAGATAAGTGCCAACCCCCTGCCAGAGTACTCGCTCATTGGGTAAAGGCAAAAAGGTACTCGATCCAATGACCCGTAAGCCCTCCCCAAGACGGCCACCGCCCAGCCAAGACGTTTGGGGAGAATGAACTCAAGCAACTCACCACTGGGCTCCACCGAGCATGGCGTCCAGTCTAGCAAGGTTTAACCGCACTTACACACAGATAGATAGATAGATAGATAGATAGATAGATAGATAGATAGATAGATAGATAGATAGATAGATAGATAGATACACAGATAGATAGATACACAGATAGATAGATACACAGATAGATAGATACACAGATAGACAGACAGACAGACAGACAGACAGACAGACAGACAGACAGAAGTGAAAGTGCATACGTCCTGGATTTCATTAAAGCAGCAAAACATGACATCTTCCCAATCATTTCTGTATTATTAGATAATAGTGACTATTTGTTTTTATTTATTCAACACTAAATGCCATGTTTAATGAGTTGTAATATATACTGAGCATCCTTGGATTTCTATAGCAGGTTTAGCCCACCTCCCCAGCAGTGCAAGATCTTTGTAACACTTTTCTGTTTGGGATAATGTGTTGCCAATGTTCCCAGCAGTTTGAGCTGCATTCTGTAACAATAGATGTTACCGTAGTAATATCAGGATACATTGTAGCTGCTGAGTTTACACTGACTGGACGATTGATGGAAACGGGAAGGCGGCCATTATGTTAGGCACACAATCAGGATTTTTACAAATTTATAACAGCAGTCCCCTACAATTTTCTCAAAATCGTGCCCACGCCTCGGGGTTTTTAGCTTCTCCCTGATCGGACTCGCTTAAAACTCTTTAAACCCATAAAATTCGGCACTGCGAGTTTTTTATGCGGTCGATCATATCAAAGACTCAACATTTTCCTATATTGGTAAACTCTAATTAAGCGAATTATTAATATAAACCAATAGTTTAGGAAACAGGAATAAATCGGTAATACGGCACAAATGGGGACGGTATTTAACAAAGACCATTATAATGTTTACTTTTAAGTTATGTCATTTTTTAGAAATCTTTTTTTAGCGTGTGTTAAATGTTTCTACTTTTGAAAAAACTGGTCACCCTTTTTATATAGCGCCTGAATCCATATACACTTAGGTCCGGACATAATTGGACACTGATATAAGTTTTGTTATTTCGGCTGTGTACCAAAATAAATTCCAGTTACAGTTAAATAATGAATATGGGCTTAAAGTGCAGTCTATCAGCTTTAATTTCATGGTATTCACATCCAAATTGGAGGAAGGGTTTAGGAATTACATCTCTTTAATATGGAGCCCCCTCTTTTTCAAGGGACCAAAAGTAATGGGACAGTTGACTCAAAAGCTGTTGCATGGACAGGTGTGGGCTATTCCTTCGTTATTTCATCATCAATTAAGCAGGTAAAAGGTCTGGAGTCGATTCCAGGTGAGGCATTCACATTTGGAAGCTGTAGCTGTGAACCCACAACATGCGGTCAAAGGAGCTCTCAATGCAAGTGAAACAGGGCATCCTTAGGCTGCAAAAAAAAAAGAAAACCCATCCGAGAGATAGCAGGAACATTAGGAGTGGCAAATCAACAGTTTGGTACATTCTAAGAAAAAAAGAACGCACTGGTGAGCTCTGCAACACAAAAAGGCCTGGACGTCCACGGAAGACAACAGTGGTGGATGATCGTAGGATCCTTTCCATGGTAAAGAAAAACCCCCAGACAACATCCAGACAAGTGAAGAACACTCTCCAGGAGGTAGGCATATCATTATCCAAGTCTACCATAAAGAGAAGTCTTCACGAGAGCAAATACAGAGGGTTCACCATAAGGTACAAACCATACATAAGCCACAAGAATAGAAATGCCAGATTAGACTTTGCCAAACAATATCTAAAAAAGCCAGCCCAGTTCTGGAACAGCATTCTTTGGACAGATGAAACTAAGATCAACCTGTACCAGAATGATGGGAAGAAAAAACTATGGAGAAGGCATGGAACGGCCTCATGACTCGAAGCATACCACATCATCTGTAAAACATGGTGGAGTCAGTGTGATGGCATGGGCATGCATGGCTTACAATGGCACTGGGTCACTAGTGTTTATTGATGATGTGACAGAAGACAGAAGCAGCCGGATGAATTCTGAAGTGTAGAAGGATATATTGTCTGCTCAGATTCAGCGAAGTTGATTGGACGGCGCTTCAATTTACAGATGGACAATGACCCAAAACATACTGCGAAAGCAACCCAGGAGTTTTTTAAGGCAAAGAAGTGGAATATTCTGCAATGGCCGAGTCAATCACCTGATCTCAACCCGATTGAGCATGCATTTCACTTGCTGAAGACAAAACTTAAGGCAGAAAGACCCACGAACAAACAACAACTGAAGACAGCTGCAATAAAGGCCTGGCAAAGCATCACAAAGGAGGAAACCCAGCGTTTGGTGATGTCCATGCGTTCCAGACTTCAACCAGTCATTGCCTGCAAAGGATTCTCGACAAAGTATTAAAAATGAACATTTTATTTATGATTGTGTTAATTTGTCCAATTACATTTGAGCCCCTGAAATAAGGGGACTGTGTATGAAAATGGTGGCAATTCCTAAACGTTTCATACGATATTTTTGTTCAACCTCTTGAATTAAAGCTGAAAGTCTGCACTTCTATTGCATCTCGGTTGTTTCATTTCAAATCCATTGTGGTGGCGTACAGAGCCAAAATTATGAAAATTGTGTCAGTGTCCAATTATTTCCAGACCCAACTGTACATAGCGCGTCACAGCGGTAACACACGGGACAGAATCATATCACAGAAAGGGAAAAAGCACTTCAGACATAAAAGAATCATGAGGGAAAGGAGTCCCTGCCCCGAAGAGCTTACAATCTAATTGTTAAGTAGGGAGCACGTACAGAGACAGCAGAAGGGTGTTCTGGACAGTGCGTCTGCAGGAGGCCAAGGTCAGTGCATATGATATATATATATATATATATATATATATTATATATATATATATATATCTCATACACAGTATCATATATAGTGTGTGTGTGTGTGAGAGAGAGAGTGTGAGAGAGATTGTGAGAGTGTGAGAGAGAGTGTGTGAGAGAGTGAGAGAGAGTGTGTGAGAGAGAGTGTGAGAGTGATCGAGAGTGTCTGTGTGTAAAACCCAGACATTTAAATATATTACCTGGAGAGATGGGAAAAGAATTAATGTGTTTGAAACCAAACAAAAGTCAGTGACATCACACGGGGGGGAAGAAATTAAAATGGCGGCGGGCCGGACATATCGCAAGAAGGAACGACCATCGTTGGATAGGGAGGGAACTCAACTGGATTCCAAGAGAGATTAAAAGACCAAGACGCCCAAAAGTAAGACGGGAGGATGGGATGAGGGAATGTGTGGGAGCGACGTGGAGAAGAGAGGCTGTAACCGCAGGACCTGGGAGATCACTGGGGAGGCTTCATCCAGCAGTGGGGAGACCCGGGCTGGAGAGGATGGGATGAGGGAATGTGTGGGAGCGACGTGGAGAAGAGAGGCTGTAACCGCAGGACCTGGGAGATCATTGGGGAGGCTTCATCCAGCAGTGGGGAGACATGGGCTGAAGGTGATGATATACAGTATATATCACTATATATACGGGTGACTAGGTCCTATATTACATGGCACGGACCCTTCACAAAAGGCCATAATATTTTCCATCAGTCTATTCCAAAAATACCCCAGAGGATCAGATGGCCCCCTTAACCCCTTCCCTACCCCTCATCTTCAGGGATAGGCAGAAATAAGGACGCTTTATACATTTTACAATAAACTTTATACAAAAACACCATTGGCTTGTGATGCCTGCTCCGACTACACTGTACCTTTCACGCAATGTCTCTTTTTCACATTTATTTAAAACTATCGGAATCCCAATAAATGTCTTAAAGCTGCAGTTCAGTCTTTTTTTTTTTTTTATTTATTTTTTTACTTCAATAGTTTCATGTGGGCAATCTCTAATTAACTAAAGAACTGCATAGCTGCCGGTCAATACGTTCTCCGTCTATTGATCGGCAAAGTTTGGCGACATCTTTAAATATGGGGAATCTAAATCGTTGCTATAGGAACAAGCACGCTTGTTAAAATAGAATACAAGAAAATTGGTCTTTCAAAGTTGTTGGGTTTTTTTTAAACAGAAAATGCTAAAAGTATTTTTTCTTACTACAGAACTGATTTATTAAAAAAAAACCACACATGCAGGATATTGCCTGAACTGCAGCTTTAATATCGTTATCGTCATAGATTCTGTGTCATTACCCAAATACTGTACGTCTTACACAGTGCAACAGTGACACCTGCTGTCTGCTATGAGTACTGCAGTAGGGTACTTGTACTGCAGTTCCATTTAGCACCAAAGTGCGCCAAACAGCAGAGATCTGGTGTTATATCTTAGCGACTGACGAGATTTGGCAGCCATTTTTAACTCCCTGCAGGGGGACAGACGCACAGACAACTAAAACATTACGTATGTCGTGGACCCAGAGAGGTCTTCAGTGCGATTGCTGCTTTAATTCATACAAGAAAACCTAGGGGTTCTTTATGGGGTCCGCAGCAACGCTGCTTTTTATTTTACCAGCTTCCAATACGTCTTTAAAGTTACAGTTCTACCCTCAACAAATGGACCTTTTAAAAAACAACAACTCAATGCCAACAGCTTCTTTAGATTCTACCCGCCTCAAAGTCAAAAGTGGTGTAAAAATGAGTATGTTTCTATTTTCTGGGGGGGCTGGGAGGCGGTCTGCTTTATTCTAACCTGATGACTACATCACGTTCCTCCCCTTTATCTCTTTAAACTATGTTGCTGTTATCGACCAGACAAAACAGCGCAAGGCAAAAAGGTTTGGGGCAACAGGTGTTCTGTATATACAAGCTTACAAACAGCCTTACCCTAAAAGAGGTTAGGTAAAGACATGTAAAAACTCCCTCCAAGCATCCCGTTACTATGGAGAAGTGACAATGTGGGCTTTTTCGTCCTGGTTCGGTGTTACAGTCACACAGTCGATGAGGTTTAAAAAAAGACGTACGTCCATCAAGTTCAACCTATGCTACATTTAGACGACAGATACTTTATCCTATATCTATACTTACTTATTGATCCAGAGGCAAACTCAAACCCCGGTGTCATATAATCTAATGATATCTCATAAGGGGAAAAATAAATTCCTTCCTGACTACAAGAATTATCAATCACATTACTCCCTGGATCAACATCCTTCCCGTGTTTGCTTATTTGGTATATCCCTGTATACAAATGCAGTGGCCGTTATTCGAACATTTCACGCGGTGTATACCTCGGAATACCCATGTCATGGCGCCTGATTTCTTCCAACCTTACCGCCTTAAGGCGCGTGTTAACTCGTGTTTTTATCGAGTGCAGAAAATGGCACTTTAGTGTCCTGGTTTTTAAACACCTGCAAAGTGACACAGTGGCACAGTACTGTACACATTACAATTCATTTATTTCTGCCACGGATACGCGAAGAATTGCACCCGAAGAAATCAGAATCCATGAAATTCAAACAAATCAACCGCGGTAAACACAGGTGCGCCTGGCTTGTGAAAGCCGCGTGGAATATAGCAGAGCACACGAAAACGGCTCCGTGAAATGTTCGAATAACGGCCGCTGCATATGTACCTTTCCTTTCTAAAAAGATGTCCAACCTTTTTTTGAACATATCTATTGTATCTGCCATCACAGTCTCCATGGGTAATGAATCACACACTGTAATTGCCCTTACTGTAAAGAAACCTTTCCTTTGTTGCTGGTGAAATCTCCTTTCCTCCAACCTTAAGGGATGGCCCCGAGTCCTTTGTACTGCCCATGGGGTGAATAGTTCTTTTGAAAGCTCCTTGTATTGTCCCCGGATATATTTGTATATAGTTATCATATCCCCTCTTAGACGCCTCTTTTCTAATGTAAATAAATCTAAATTAGCTAGCCTCTCCTCATAAATCAGATTATCCATCCCAATTAAATCTGTTGCCCACTACAGACAGAACCAAGGCCCAATTCAGTTATTATAATTTATTTTACCCGCCCTAATCTCCCTTCTTAATTTCCATATCCCACTGAAAATATTATAGTTACATAGTAGTTACATAGGTTCATAGTAGATGAGATTGAAAAAAGACGTACAGTACGTCCATCAAGTTCAACCTATGCTAAATTTAGACAAGATACTTTATCCTATATCCGTACTTACAGTATATTGATACAGAGGAAGGCAAACACACAACCCCAGTGACACATAATCTAATGATATCCCATAAGGGAAAAAATACATTGTTATTATAACATAATTACCCCCCTTAATCTCCTTTCTTAATTTCCATATCCCACTGAAAATGTTAAAATACAAAGAGTAAAAAAGAAAAAGAAGCAATTATTTGCGTTTCCCCCTAACGTTTAACTAAGGGCGGCCATTCAAAATGACAAATTACTCCATTCCTTTAGGCTACTTTGACACACGGTGTCATGTCATTACCCAGAATCCCCGGCTGCAGGGGAAGCTCTGCGTGCACAGAGATAATGGGGAAAGGCGGGGATGCGCTATTGAAAAACGTTTTCACAAAATGTGTGTTTCGCGCAGGGGGGGTGGGGGGGGGGGGGGGGGGGGTGGGGGGTGGGGGGTGTTTACAATCTTTATCAAGGCGCGGTTCCCTATTTTCAATGCCCTTAAAGCATATGACCAACCTTTTCCCCCCCCCCCCCCCCCACCTGTTTGATTTGATTTAAATGTGGGGTTACGTAGGCCGGAGCCTGAAGTAGAGAGTTCACACGGCGACGCCTGCTGCTTATTCACGTCTCACTTCACCAGGAAGCACAGCGCTGATTCCCTCTCAGAAAGAAATGTCTCATTCTTCATATTTTCAGAGAAGGTTCTTTGAGGCCAACAACTAACGTCACTAAGGAGATATATCCTTGTCGCCTTGTCGTTCAGTGACACTCGGGGGTGTTTAAAGCGTTGGTCCTTCCTAAGGCCGGATTGAACGGAAGGCAGTGATGTGATTAATGGGTTTAATGTATGTGTTTGGCAAAATATACGTATTTTACCATAATCCTTGACACGGTGGTATTTCTGTGGTCTCCAAATACCTGGGAAGGTTTTTACAACCTGTACCGAGTCTCTTTCATGATGAAACGGAGTCTTTAGGGCCTGATTCACAAAGCTACCCAGTACCCGGAAGCAGAGGGGCAGGATGACTACATGCAGAGGGTCTCCTCGGGGGTTAGGAGAGGTTTAAGGCCCAAATCCCCAAGCTCTGTTATTGACTCATCGTTAAGTGCCAACTGGGATCTTTCTAGCGCTAATGATGGGCAGAAGAGGCGTTCCCTGCAACAGCGCCGCCCCTCAGAGCTCCGGTATCGTTACCACAGGGTTTTAATTAGACGTTAGGTCAGAGCTAAACCTGGCGTTACTCCCATCCACACCCTGAGACAGGTCTGTGACAGGGGCAGGATAAGTGTGAGATCACAGGTAGGTCTGTGACAGGGGCAGGATAAGTGTGAGATCACAGGTAGGTCTGTGACAGGGGCAGGATAAGTGTGAGATCACAGGCAGGTCTGTGACAGGGGCAGGATAAGTGTGAGATCACAGGTAGGTCTGTGACACGGGCAGGATAAGTGTGAGATCACAGGTAGGTCTGTGACAGGGGCAGGATAAGTGTGAGATCACAGGCAGGTCTGTGACAGGGGCAGGATAAGTGTGAGATCACAGGCAGGTCTGTGACAGGGGCAGGATAAGTGTGAGATCACAGGTAGGTCTGTGACAGGGGCAGGATAAGTGTGAGATCACAGGTAGGTCTGTGACAGGGGCAGGATAAGTGTGAGATCACAGGTAGGTCTGTATATACACCTCCTGTCGGGCAGACCTTTCTTACTCAAACCCGCCCTCTCTCTACCGTCCGGCGGGAACCTTCTTCCAAACCCGCCCGTAGCTACCCTCCGGGGAGCCCGTCTCCAACACCCGTGAGTACACTTCCAGCAGTTGTATCCCCGCACCTAGTTACACGTCAGGCGTCATGGGAAGACCAGGTGCCGATCTCCCCAAATCGGCGGTGATCTTCTACCATTTTTACCAATATAGGCACCCGCCTAGCGGGGCATCGGGCAGAGACACACCGACGGGAAAAAAGCGAGGTACCCCCATCTTGTGGTACTGGAGTCCCTTGGAATAGAGTCCTTGACGAGTATAATGTATGGTTTGGCATTACTAGATTCTTACTCCTTGAACGTCTTGGATGTTGCCACTCGGGGCCAGGTGCCTTATTTACTTTCATTTGTAACAAGCGCCTTATGAACTTTCCATCAGTTAACCATTTCATTAATATGGAGGAGGTTGGTTGCTTCCGCCTGTGGCAGCTACTAATGATGTAACTTTGTATCGTCTCCCTGTAACACAGATGGCAAAGATTTATTGGTTTACAAAATACAGAGTACCAGAATCTCTTGTTCCTTATCTCCATAAGCTGCCTACCCATCTCACACTGAAGGCCTATATGTTTCTTTTTCACTCTTTTTTAACAGTTATTAATGGTGACTTAAATAACTTTTTAGAGGTTGACCTACTTTCTATGCAATCCTTTTCATATCACCTAATTTTTGCTAAAAAAAATTTAATTGCCCGTTAAAGTGCATTTTGTTAGATACATTCCTTATAATCTGGATAGCGATGTCTCATGTCTTCTGCTTAAAGAATCTAACACGCCTTCCTCTCTTGTCCATAATCCATTCTCCCTACACTGATTTATGTTTAGGCCAACAATTGGTGTTGACTTATTCTTTTTATTTTATTACCCAAGGGGTAGATACATCTGATAAGTGCGCATTTTCTAACAATGTTTTAAAAGACTGATGCCAACCATTTATCTATCACCAGTTTTCCCTGCAAGAACATCATCTCCGCATTGTATGCTTGTAGATTAGTCCCCTCAGTTTATAAAACCTGCCTTTCTAAAAGTTTAAGGTCTTTGTTGAACCCAATCATCTGCTTTTTGATCATTCCATTTTATTTCAAATGAGACCAATGATTAAAGACTCACTGTTACCGACAATGTTCCAGGACTGAATATTTGTTATTAATTACTTCGTACATCAATTGTTTGATATATACCAAATCGACCGTCATTGCCCCTTCTACTAGTTGGTTCCTCAATCATGTTGAGAAGTTCATAGAATTGTCTTTTAGCACCCCAAAAAACCTTTTCCTTTTGTAATGAATGCTAATCGCATTGCAACTTAGTCTGCATCGTGAGCCAAAGGTGTATCTGAAGATATACTGCACGATGCAGGTGTGTATCGTATTAATCGAAAGCGCGGTAGACAACGTCATAGCAAGCGTTGGCATATCTGTATTATAAGCGAGAGCAGGCGTGTTGTATCTAGTGTTAAATTGACGCAAGTCGAGCGTGTAGTATGTACTGATTATTACAGAGCACGCAAAACGATAGTGTCTGTATTAGAGCAGCGTGTCAGCTATATGCAGAGCACGTGTGGTATCTGTATTATATGCTCATAGCAGCGTGTTATAGTTTGCTATCCACAGTGTGTTAGTCAGGCAAGACAACGTGATGCATCTGTATTTAACATACAGATAGCCGGTGAGGGGTGTGTATTATGGGGCAGGCTGTAGATTGTGGCTGTGAGTGACAAGTCGCAGATGGGGCGTGTACGGAGCCCATGACATCCTAACACAATGATAATTGCTATTTTAGGTCACTTACTATCATTTGATATGTATATCACTGTATCCCTCCCCAGTCAAACTGTCACCAAGCATCCACAATCACCCCCTGCGCTAAACTCTCACAACCCCCAGGCTCTCCTCTCCTACCAACTCCCTGACCCTGCGCTGCTCCCTCTCATGCACTCCCCCCCTCGCTCTCCTCCTCAGCACGTTCCCCCTGACCCCGCATGCGCTCTCCCCTCACGCCCTGCCCCGGCTGCTGCTCTCCCCTCGTCTTCCCTCCCCCCTGGCGCTCCGCCCTCGCCCCTCCAGCCGCCCTCCCGCGCGCCTTCGCTCTATGCTCTCTGCCCCTCCCACTACACCCCCCTTTCAGCTCTCCCCTCCTCCCTGGAAACCCCCCCTGCGCTCTCCCGTCCGCCCTCCCCCCTGCGTGCGTCTCCTCGTCAGCCCTCCCCCACCCTTCTCTGCGCGAGTCCCCCTCCGCCCTCCCCCCTTCTCTCACCCCCTCAGCACTCCCCCCTGCGCCTTTCCTCCCCTCAGCACATCACCCCCCTGCGCTCTCCCCTCAGCACTCCCCCCCTGCGCTCTCCCCTCAGCACTCCCCCCCTGGCTCTCCCCTCAGCACTCCCCCCCTTGCCTCGCCTCAGCCCTCCCCCCCTGCGCTCTCCCGCTCACACGTTCCCCCCCTGGCTTTCTCCCCTCATCACTAAAACTCCCCCGCGCTCTCCCCTACTTCTTCTCGCTCCCTCAGCACTCCCCTCAGCGCTCCCGTGCACCTCCGCGCTCTCCCTCAGCACTCTCCCCCCCTGTGCGCTCTCCCTCAGCCTCCGCGCCCCTGCGCTTCTCTCCTCTCACACTCCCGCCGCTCCTGCGCTCTCCGCCATCAGCACTCCCCTGCTCTCAGCCCGCTCAGGCACTGTCCCCCCTCCTGCACTCTCCCTCTCAGCATCACCTTCAACCCCCCCCCTCCTTCTTCCTTGGTCTCCCCATCATTCACTCTCACTTCCCCTGCGCTCTCTCCCTCAGCACTCCCCCCCCCGCCTGCGCTCTCCCCTCACATCTCCCCCGCCCTGCGCTCTCCTCCCAGCACTCGCCCCCCCCTTCGCTCCTCTCCCTCAGCACTCCCCCCCCCGGCGCTCTCCCTCTCAGCACTCCGCCACACTCCGACTCCCTCCCCCCCCTGCGTCTCTC
Source organism: Ascaphus truei (assembly GCA_036426205.1). NCBI lineage: Eukaryota > Metazoa > Chordata > Amphibia > Anura > Ascaphidae > Ascaphus > Ascaphus truei. The sequence continues at coordinate 8,894,656 of CM071587.1, forward strand.
TTACACCCCTGCATCACTACCCTCGCCCCCTGCCTCGTCGTCGCCGCTGCAAGCACTCGCCCCTCCCTGCGGCCTCAAACCTCTCGCCCTCAGCACTTCTCCCCCCCTGGCGCTCTCCCCTCATGATCACTCCCCTTCTTCTTTCCCCTTCCAGCAGCTCCCCCCCTGCGCTCACATCGACGCATCCCCTCAGGGCACTCCCCCTCTGGCTCTCCCTCTATGCACATCCCCCCCCTGGCTCTCCCTCAGCACTCCCGACCCCCCCCTGGCTCTCTGCTCTCGCCTCCAGGCACCCCCTCCCACTGCCCTCTCGCCTCAGCATCTCCTCCCCTGTGCTCGGTCCCCCCTGCCCCCTGCGGCTTCTCCCCTCCTGCGCTCATCCTGGGCTCCCTCACACTACCTCCCTGCGCTCTCCCTCACATCCCCCCCCTCGCCTCTCTCCTCGACACTCCCCCTGCGGCTCTGCCCCTCACACTCCCCCCTGCTCTCCTTCTGCTCCCTCAGCATCTCCCTACATGCCCGCTGACTTCCCGCCCCTGCGCTCCTCCCCCCCATGCGATCTCCCCCTCAAGTAGTCTCCCCCACGCTCGCTCCTTACTCATGCACTTCCTCCCCCCCAGCTCATCCTCCTTCTCCGCTATATCTCAGCACTTCTCCCTAGCATTCCTTCTTAGCAGCTTTCGTCTCTCATCACTCCCCCCCACCTTCCCCCCCCCCCAGCACATCCTTCACACTCCTCCCTCATGTTCATAACTGTGATAAAGAGGCCTGCCCGCATGCACTCCATCCTTAGGCACTTTCCTTCCTCATTCACTTCCCACAGTAGCTCTTCCCAGCAACTCCCTCATGGCAGGGCACGGCTCTTCAGCACTCCCCCCCCCTGCACTCGCTCAAGGGCACTCCCCCCCCCGCACTCCTTCCTCATGCACTACCCGCCCCCTGGCTCTTCCTGCCTGCAGGCTACTCCCTCCCCTGCAGCTCCTCCTCAGCACTCCCCCCCCTGCCTCCTCCTCAGGCACTCCCCCGCCCCCTGCACTCACTCTCATCAGCATCCCTCCCCCCCTGCCACTCCTCCTCAGGGCACTCGCCCCCCCCTGCACTTCTGAAAAAGTAATGTCACTCCTCCTCAGACAGGCACTCTCGACCCTCCGCTGCATGCACCCTACTCAGCAGCTCCCCCCCTTCATAAAAACCCCCCCGCGCCCCCCCTGGCACTCCTCCTCAGCATCTCCACCCCCCCCCTGCACTCCTCCTCCTCAGCAGCTCCCCCCCCTGTCACTCTCCCGCAGGCACACTCTCCCCCAGAGGGGTCTCCTCCTCAGTGGTACTTCCACCCCAACCCCCCCACATTTTCGCTCCTCAGTCACTTCTGCCGCCCAAGTTGCTCCCCGAGGGCACTTCCGTTCGCCCCCATTGCGTGGCCTCTCCCCAGCAGCGTCCCCATCACTCCCCCCCACAGCACTCCCCCATCCCCGCCCCCAGCACTCCCCCCCCCACGCACTACCAGCACTCCCCCCTCACCACTCCCCCCTCACCACTCCCCCTGTCTATCACTACTCCGGCACACACCATTTCTCCCTCTCTTTCCGCCTTCTCTCTTCGCTGATTTCTCTCTCCCCTTTTTTCTCTTTTTTTCTTCTTCCCCCTTTCTTTGTCATCCTCTGTTATTCTCTTCTCTTTCCTACTTCTCTCTCCCTTGTGCCCCCCACCGTCTCTCTTCCGTGCTCTCTCCTTCCCCCTTCTCCTCTCTTCCATTCTCTCTCCCTTTCCCCTCCTCTCCCTCCCCCTTTCGTCCTCTCTCTCCCCGTCTCTCTCTCTCCCCCTTTCCTTATCACTATCCCTTCCCCTTTCCTCCTCTCCCTTTCCTGCTTTCTCTCCCCCCCTCATCTCTCTCCCCCCCTTTTCCTCTTCTCTCTCCCCCTTCCCTCCTCTTTATCCCCCCCCCCCGTTCCCTCCTTTCTTTCTCCCTCACCCTCTCTCCCTCACCCTCTCTCCCTCCTCCTCTCTCTCCCCTTCCCTCACTGCCCTGGGGGACGGTATTTCGTGGGTGAGGATAACATTTTCAGGCCAGGAACTATGGAAGCCGAAAGAGCAGCACAGAGAATATTTGGGTCCCAGGGATTCTGTAACAAAAAGAAATCCATCCCATTGAACTTTCAGTGAGATATTCAACGGTTCCAATGAGGGGAACATCTCCTCTGCTCCCTCCCGAGCGCCGGACCCGAGGGGGTAATTAATGGGGTGATAATCCCAGAGATTCCAGGTGTCCCGTCCTCCGACGCCAGCTCGTTCCTGTTCCCCCTCTGCCCCCCTCCCCATGTATAAGCAGCAGGGGGTCTCCGGAGCCGAAATTAACACCGACCCCCTGCTTCCTAAAAAAAAAAAGAGGGGTTCAACACACCGGGGGTGGAAGGGGGAGGGGGGTGATCTCTTTTGTAGAGGACACCTATCTCCTCCTGTGCCTTTACATACCCGAGTGGTGGCCCTTGAGGACTGGAGTTGGCCAAGGATTGGGCCACCTGTGCTGAAGCAGGGATAGCCTTCCAACCAGACCTGTTTGTGGCCCTTGAGGACTGGAGTTGGCCAATGGCTGGGCAACTGATTGGGCCACCTGTGCTGAAGCAGGGATAGCCTTCCAACCAGACCTGTTGGTGGCCCTTGAGGACTGGCGTTGGCCGTTCCCTGTATCAGAAGGGACAATTTTTAACCCAGGGTTACAAACCTCAAAGACGTTAACCCCTTGTAGCCGGCAGACGAGGGCCACACTCCCCTTTATCACCTCTCTCCCCCCCCGAGAGGATTTATTAAGGGTCTAATTTGTAACCCCTCATTATTATCAAAAACCGTAACCCTTTGGGCCATCTTTAAGCCATGATTGATAGCACAAGATTAACCCTTAGTTGCCCAGTAGCTGTGGGGTGGGGGGCGGGGGGAGGGTGAAGTTTAAAGCCACAGGCAGCTGGTAATGGGTCTAAAAAGGACTCTCCCACTTCAGAGGCTAGTACGCGGATCAGCAGGCGCGACAGTTTCGCAACGAGGCACAGGAGTATAAATGCTGTTGGGTATTAGAAGGGATAAGGGGCGATGGACGTGCTGGTCTCTGAAGTGGGAGGTGGCGATTTGCAACCCGGCGCTGGTACACACACATGGCACCGGGCTCAGAGGCACAGGTAGGGGAAAGGTCAGCACCCTTCAACACCGCAACACGTTCGAGGCACCCCGCCCCCCCCCCCCCCGGTGGTGCCTAAAGGGATAATGGAGAGCTAGCTCTGCAGCCCAGGGCTCCGTGGGGTATGGCAAGTAAATAAAGCCGCTCGCTCAGCAGGACGTCTCCGGGCGCGTACGCCACGCGGACTCTATTTAAGGGTTGTATTGCTGTGTTTATATTTATTTATTCCGCCGGAGGGGGGGGGGGGAGGGAGAGGGGGGCTCAGTGATTAATCTCCGCTGTCACCATTCACAGATGTGAAATTCACACCACAGCAAATGTGAAGTCAGGACGAGCCTCCCATGGACTGGGAGAGGGGAGGGATGGTGAGGGAGTGGAGAGAGAGAGAAGGGAGGGAGTGGAGAGAGAGAGGAGGGGGGGGGAGGGAGGAGGAGGAGAAAGGGGGGGGGAAGACGAGATGGGGGGAAGAGAGAGGAAGGGGGAGAGGGGAGGGGAGCTGGAGAGAGAGAGAAGAGGGCCCGGGAGAGTAGATGAGGGAGAGATAGGGTGGTTGGAGGGGAGAGTGGAGAGAGAGGGGAAGGGAGAAGAGTGGAGAGAGGGAGGGGGAGAGGAGGGGGAAGGGATAGGGGAGAGAGAGAGAGAGGAGGGGGAGAGAGAGAGAGAGTAGGGGGAGAGAGTGAGAGAGAGTAGGGGGAGAGAGTGAGAGAGAGTAGGGGGAGGGATAAAGAGAGGAAGGGGAGGAGAGAGATGAGGCGTGCAGAGAAAGAGGGGAGAGAGGAGGGAAGGGGGAGGAGTGGGGGAGAGAGGAGTGGGGAGAGAGAGGAGGAGGGATAAAGAGAGGAAGGGGAGGAGAGGGGAGTGGGGGCAGAGAAAGAAGAGGGGGGAGAGAGGATTGGGGAGAGATATGGGTGGTGAGAGAGGAGGCAGGAGAGAGAGGGGAAGGGGAGAAGTGGAGAGAGGGAGGGGGGAGAAAGCGGAGGAAGGGGGATATAGAGGAGTGCAGAGAGAGGAGGTGGAGGGAGAGAGGAGGGGGGGAGAGGAGGAGGGGGAGAGAGTAGAAGGGAAATAGAGAGGATGGGGAGGGAGGAAGGAGGTGGAGGGATGTAGAGGGAGATAGGGAGGAGGGGGCGGAGAGAACAGGAGGGGAGAGAGGGAGGAAGGGGGAGAGAGTAGAAGGGGGAAATAGAGAGGATGGGGAGGGAGGAAGCAAGGTGGAGGGATGTAGAGGGAGATAGGGAGGAGGGGGGTGGAGAGAGAACAGGAGGGGAGAGAGGGAGGAAGGAGGGGAGAGAGGACGAGGGGATATAGAGGAGGGGGGAGAGAGAGGAGAGAGATGAGGGGGAGGTGAATGGGGGAAGTGGAGAGAGAGAGGAGGGGGGAGAGAGATGAGATGAGCCACCTCACCTCTCAGAACCGCAGTCACCAAAATCTTTCATGTGTTTGAATGACCAAAGAAAACTTAAGGACTCCCCCTGCATGTCACATATTAACCCCATACCTGCTGGGCGGCCTGTCACATAGTGCGTTGTATCCGGCTGTAATGATGTCACAACCAGACACTGCATAGCAGGCTGGGATAGGGTGCTGTCCGGGGTCCTGACTCCAGTGTACCTGAATCCTACCCAGAATCCAAAGCGGACGGGCCGCAGGGGCACTCATTCCTACTTCAATGGCAGGAAAAGGAATATATATCTCTCACACAAGGTTGCACAGCAATAAAAGCGAATCTAGTTAAATATTGAGAATTAGAACCATTACAAATTGAATTTCTCCTGGACAGCATTAAACATATCATTAGCCATAACTACTTTTGGTATGGTGACCAATTTTTCCTGCAAATCAGGGGAACAGCCATGGGTAGCAGGTCCGTGCCGAACTATGCCAATATATTTATGGGCATGTGGGAGGATCAATACATCTGGTCGGACCACGAGTTCGGCGCAAACCTGGTACAGTGGCACAGATACATAGATGATATATTGTTCATCTGGCAGGGTGGTGTAGACCTTTTGGAAGTATTCCTTGCAATCTTAAACAGAAACCCATATAATCTTAAATTCACGTGCAAATATAGCGCTAAATGTATCGTTATATGTGGAAAATGGATGTTTAGAAACTAAAATATATATAAAAAATGTTGATTGCAACAACTTCCTACAGGGAGACAGCGGCCACCTAGATAAGTGGATAGAAAACATTCCAGTAGGACAGCTACAAAGATTAAAACGTAATTGTATGCAAGAAAGAGTCTTCAAAGAGCAAGCACAAAATATGATGGAAACATTTCAGGAAAGAAAGTATAAAAAGGGAATAGTTGATAAAGCTTATAATAAAGTCTCCCAGATGGATAGAACAGAACTATGAGGTTTTGCAAAATCCGTCCTGGGTTTTGAGTCTGGACTGGGATTTTGCTCTAACTCGCCCTCTGTGGCAGGATCCTCCATTTTAGCTCCTGGCAACTTCCTTTAAAAGGACAGACCTGTGAGCAGGAAGTTGGCGAGCAAAGTTTCAGTTCATGCTGAGTACATGCAACGCCCTTACCTTTTGTCTTCCTCGTTACCAGACCTGGCTACGTACCTCGACCACCCCTGTCTTCTGCCTTTCTCGACCTCTGCATTCTCACCGACTAAGCAACTCTGCTGCCAGCCCTGACCTTCGGCTTACGACTCGCTACTCTTTCAGGACTCTGTCCCTCGGCTCAGGTCGGTTCTTTCACCTTCCTACCTCAGCCCTACGGGTCCGTTTCCTGCTTGAGACGAGCATCGTTACAGGAACACATCAAATATAAAGAAAGAAACATCTCTAATAACATAGATGTAGATGGGAAAATGCCAATATCGTTTATAACGAGTTATTGGGGTATTCTTCAAAAAGATCCGATATTACCGATAAAACCACAGTTAATTTTCACGAAAGCCCCTAACCTTAACCACAAATTGGCCCCTAGTTGCCTAAGGAGAAAGGTATCTAGGACAAACAATATGACAAGGCTTTTTTTTTAAAAATGTTTAGGGTGCAAGCTACACCCTAACTCTACCAAACCATTCACATTTGTTCAGTCAGAAGTGATGAAATTGAAGATCTGATAGACTGTAATTCGAGTTACATTATTTACGTGTTGCAGTGTCCCTGCAATAAACAGTACGTAGGGCGCACTGCGCGTACGCCAACAGGTTAGGGTGGCAGAACACAAACATTGGAAAGGGGTTTGTTCAAAACAGTGTATCCAAGCATTGTAAAGAACACCAGACCCAAGATCCCAAAGGACTAACAGTCATTGGAATTCGTAAAATCAAACCTAGCTGGAGAGGAGAAAAAAAAGCAATCCAAATCTCCAGGCAGGAGACATATTGGATCTATGCTTCATGACATTGGCACCACAAGGACATCGATATTGATTTGGGATCTTTTTAAAGGGATTAACTAAATGCTTGGATGCACCGTGTATACCATCTTGTGGTAATGTATATACCATCCTGTGGTAATGTGTGTAGATATTGGGTGTCAAACTGTTTATACTCTGGCTGTTCTTTACTGTGCATGGTTCTAGTTATTATGCAGAGTTTTGATATCGGTTATATTTTGTGTTAGAAATTACAATCACTAAAATAACTGATGACCTCCATGCTGCCAAAGACAGAGGTCATTACACTCTGCTCATATTACTCGACCTCTCTGCAGCATTTGATACTGTGGACCACCCTCTTCTCCTTCACATTCTCCATTCTCTTGGTATTCATAACAAAGCTCTATCCTGGATCTCCTCTTACCTCTCCCATCGTACTTTCAGTGTCTCTTTTGCCAACACCTCCTCTTCCTCTATCGATCTCTCTGTGGGGATACCCCAGGGCTCTGTCCTGGGACCTCTTCTCTTTACACTCTCTCTAGGTGACCTAATCAGATCCCCTGGGTTCAAATATCACCTCTATGCTGACGACACATAAATGTACTTTTCAACCCCTGACCTTAGACCTGCGGTACGGACTAAAGTTTCTGAATGTCTCTCTGCTATATCATCCTGGATGGCCCTCCGCCGACTTAAAGTTAACATGGCACAAACAGAGCTCCTCATACTTCCTCCCAAACCTGGCCCTACTACCTCCTTCCACATTACTGTTGGAACTACGATCATTCACCAAGTAGCCCAAGCACGCTTCCTAGGGGTCACATTTGACTCCTCTCTCACATTCTCTCACATTCAAAACGTTTCTAAAATCTGTAGCTTTTTCCTCCGCAATATTACAAAGATACGCCCTTTCCTCTGTTGCTCCTCTGCTAAAACTCTGAAACTCTGACTCAGGCCCTCATTCTCTCCCGCCTTGATTATTGTAACCTCCTGCTGTCCGGCCTTCCTGCCTCTCGCCTGTCTCCCCTACAATCTATCCTAAACGCTACTGCTAGAATCACTCTACTCTTTCCTAGATCTGTCTCTGTAGTCTCCCCTGCTGAAATCACTCTCCTGGCTTCCTATCAAATTCCGCATCTCGCATTCAATTCTCCTCTTCACTTTTAAAGCTTTACACTCTTCTGCCCCTCCTTACATCTCAGCCCTAATTTCTCGCTATGCACCATCCCGACTCTTGCGTTCTGCTCAAGGATGTCTTCTCTCTACCCCCCTTTTGTATCTAAATCCCTCTCCCGCCTTAAACATTTCTCACTGACTGCCCCACACCTCTGGAATAACCTTCCCCTCAGTACCCGACTAGCCCCCTCTCTATCCACCTTTAAGACCCACCTTAAGACACACTTGCTTAAAGAAGCATACGAGTAGCACCGTGGCTAATACTATACACGATACATAAAGCTTGTCCCCATGCAGACGCACTTACCAGAACGCCCTCCTACTGTCTACGTTCTTCCTACCAATTAGATTGTAAGCTCTTCGGAGCAGGGACCCCTTTTCCGAAATGTTACTTTTATGTCTGAAGCACTTTTCCCCTTTATGTGTTATTTATATGATTGTCACGTGTATTACTACTGTGAAGCGCTATGTACATTAATGGCGCTATATAAATAACTTTATTTACCAGTCACTTGACAAAGGCCTAAGTGAGGCCGAAACGTTGTGTATCTTGAATAAATTCTTTCCTAAGGAAACCTTTGGAGCCCTGGATCATCTTTCTTGTTGCTATATAAATAAAGACATACAATACGCAATACTGAAAGCAATATAATATCCATTTCATATATGTCTTATATTGGAAGGTGAGACTGCTTCAATTGACGTTTATTATATCTATGTTAAAACTAATTTACTGTAGTCCAACATCACCGATAGTCTGCTAATTTATATGGTCATATTCTAGTTGGCCTTAACCTAGCACTATTTACTTTATGCCATCTGAGATGGTGCGCATGCGCAGGAGAAAGTGCGGCGGCCATTACATAGGCACGCATGCGCAGTAGAACCAGTAGTATGGTGGCCATCTTGTATTAGGATCCGCAGCAAAACAACAGCTCCCAGGAAGGGGAAGGGGGGTGGAGGGGAGGTGAGGAGGATGGGTGGATATTAATAATCGTGCTGTCAGGAAAGTGACATTTTGATAAATGGTTGGGAGTAGTAGGAGCGAGGTCCGCCTGCCTGCCCCCGCCGAGACATACAGAACCTGCTAAACTGCAAAAAGGAAGGACCCCCCCCCCTCTGCGAATCACTGCACGGCCAACACCGAGGGCTTAATTAATCCCAATCACTTGAATTAAAAGCGAGAGCGCTCAGCCCTGTAACAACTGCTAATAACAGGATTTATTTATTGTATAACCCTGGCGCAGTGAGGGCGCTGTCCCGCAGGGTTTACAATCTGATTGGTGTGCCTGATTGGCGGGCACTCCAATGCCTCGCGTCACTGTGTAATACACAGTACATCATAAATGGCTGCGCATCACTGTGTTATTACAGTACATCATATGCTCTCCGTCACTTGTAATACACCAGCACACTCCTAATGCTCTGCGCGTCACTGTGTATACACGGCCCATCCATAATGCTCTGCGCGTCATTGTACTACAGGTACATCATAATGCTCCTGCGCAACTGTGTATATACAGGCACATCCTAATGTCTGCTGCGCGTCATGTGTAATACACAGGTCATCATATGCTCGCGCACACTGTGGTTATATACAGTAACATTCAAATTCTCGCGCATCACTGTGTAATACACAGGTACATCCTAATGCTCTGCGCGTCACTGTAATATCCAGGCACATCCTAACGCTCTGCGCGTCACTGTGTAATACACAGGTACATCCTAATGCTCTGCGCGTCACTGTGTAATACACAGGCACATTCTAATGCTCTGCGCATCACTGTGTAATACACAGGTACATCATATTGCTCTGCGCATCACTGTGTAATACACAGGTACATCATAATGCTCTGCGCATCACTGTGTTATATACAGGTACATCCTAATGCTCTTCGCGTCACTGTGTAATACACAGGTACATTATAATGCTCTGCGCATCACTGTTATATACAGGTATATCATAATGCTCTGCGCGTCACTGTGTAATACACAGGTACATCATAATGCTCTGCGCGTCACTGTGTAATACACAGGTACATCATAATGCTGCTGCGCGTCTCTGTGTAATATACAGGTACATCATAATGCTCTGCGCGTCTCTGTAATATACAGGTACATGATGCTCTGCCGTTCACTGTGTAAATATCAGGTACATAATCATGCTCTGCGCGCTACTGTGTGGAATACACAGGTACATCATTAATTCTCTGCGCTACTGTGTATACCAGGTACACCCTAATGCTCTGCGCATCACTGTGTAATACACAGGTACATCATAATGCTCTGCGCGTCACTGTGTAATACACAGGTATATCATAATGCTCTGCGCGGCACTGGGTTGATATACAGGTACTCAAATCTTGCATCATGTAACGTCTTGCTCTCGTTGTGTAATATCGTTCATTCATGATGCTTGCTCGCGGTCTCTGTAATATACAGGTACATTACTGCGCCTGGCGTCACTGCGTAATATACAGGTACATGCCTCATGTCTGCGTAGCTTTCATGTTATATACAGACCTATCAATGCTCTGCGCGCACTGTATACAAGTATATCATAATTGCTCTGCGTCATCTGTTTAATATACGTACATCATAATGCTCTGCGTATTCTGTGTAATATACAGGTACATCATAATGCTCCGCTTGGTCGTCTGTGTAATATACAGGTACATATATGCTCTGGCGCGTCACTGTTGATATATACAGGTACTGATGGCTTTCTGCGGTCACTATTGTAATAACAGGCACTATTCTCTGGCGTCAGTTAAATATACAGGTACATGATGCTCTGCGTGTCACTATGTAATATACAGGTACATAATGCTCTGCGCGTCACTGTGTAATATACAGGTACATCATAATGCTCTGCATGTCACTGTGTAATGTACAGGTACATGATGCATGTGTTCTGTGCGTTGGTGCATGTTGTTGTGTAACATACATGTGCATGTATTCCGTGCGTTGGTACATGTCGCTGTGTAACATACATGTGCATGTATTCTGTGCGTTGGGGCATGTCGCTGTGTAACATACATGTGCATGTATTCCGTGCATTGGTGAATGTCGCTGTTAACATACGTCATATCTGTGCATTGGTGAATGTCGCTGTGTAACATACATGTGCATGTATTCTGTGCGTTGGTGCATGTCGCTGTGTAACCTACATGGCAGGTATTCGTGCGTTGTGCATGTCGCTGTGTACATACATGTGCATGTTTCTATGCGTTGGTACTGTCGCTGTTGTGAACATACATGTGCATGTATTCTCATGCGTGGTACATGTCGCTGTGTAACATACATGTGCATGTATTCTATGCGTTGGTATGTGTCGCTGTGCATACAGTGCATGTATTCCGTGCGTTGGTGCATGTCGCTGTGTAACATACATGTGCATGTATTCTGTGCGTTGGTGCATGTCGCTGTGTAACATACATGTGCATGTATTCCGTGTGTTGGTGCATGTCACTGTGTAACATACAGGTGCATGTATTCCGTGCGTTGGTGCATGTCGCTGTGTAACATACATGTGCATGTATTCTGTGCGTTGGTGCATGTCGCTGTGTAACATACAGTTGCATGTATTCAGTGCGTATGTCATGTGTGTGTGTAACAACAGTGCATGTATTCTATGTGGTACATGTCGCTGTGTAACAGTACATTTGCATGTATTCTATTGCTTTGTCACATGTCGCTGTGTAACATACATGTGCATTATTCTATCGTTGGTACATGTCGTTGTAACATACAGGTGCATGTATTCGTCGTTGGTGCATTTCACTGTGTAACATACATGTGCATGTATTGTGGCGTTGGTGCATGTCGCTGTGGTAACATAAATGTGCATGTATTCTGTGCGTTGGTGCATGTAGCTGTGTCATACTTTCATGTGATTCCGTGTGTTGGTGCATGTCACTGTGTAACATACGTGCATGTCAATTCGTTTGGTTGTGTGGCATTCACGGTGTAACGTACATGTGCATGTTCTGGTGCGTGGTGCATGTCGCTGTGTAACATACATGTGCATGATTCCGGGGTGTGGGTGCATGTCACTGTGTAACATACAGGTGCATGTATTCCGTGCGTTGGTGCATGTCGCTGTGTAACATACATGTGCATGTATTCCGTGCGTTGGTGCATGTCGCTGTGTAACATACAGGTGCATGTATTCCGTGCGTTGGTACTGTCTCTGTTGTAAACATACATGTGCATGTATTCTGTGCAGTGGTGCATGTCGCTGTGTAACATACATGTATGTTCTCGGGCGTAGTGCATGTCACTGCTTGTGTCCATACACGTGCATGTAAAATTCCGTGCGTTTGTGCATGTTGTATGTAACATACATGTGTCATGTATTCCGTGCGTTGGTGCATGTCACTGTGTAACATACATGTGCATGTATTCTGTTGCGTTGGTGTATGTCACTGTTAACTACTGTGCATGTATTCTGGCATTGGTGCTGTTGCTGTGTAACATACATGAGAATGTCGCTGTGTAACATACAGTGCATGTATTCCGTGCGTTGGTGCAGTCACTGTGTAACATACATGTGCATGTATTCTGTGCGTGGTGCATGTCACTGTGTAACCATACATTGCATGTATTATTGTGCATTGGTGCAGGTGCCTGTTAACATACATGAGAATGTTCGCTGTGTAACTACAGTGTGCATGTATTCCATGCGTTGGTACATGTCGCTTGTACATACATGTGCATGTATTCTGTGCATGGTGCATGTCGCTGTGTAACATACTGTGCATGTATTCTGTGCGTGTTGCATGTCGCTGTAAATAAAACATACAGTGCATGTATTCTGTGCATTGGTGCATGTCGCTGTGTAACATACATTGCATGTATTCCGTGCGTTGTGGGCATGTCGCTGTGTAACATCTGTACATGTATTCCGTGTGCTGGTGCATGTCTCTGTGTAACATACATGTGCATGTATTCTGTGCGTTGGTGCATGTCACTATGTAACATACATGTGCATGTATTCTGTGCGTTGGTGCTGTCACTGTGTAACATACATGTGCATGTATTCGTGCGTTTGCATGTCGCTATGGTAACATACATGTGCATGTATTCTGTGCATTGGTGCATGTTCGGTGTAAACATGTGCATGTCGCTGTTGTAACATACATGTGCATGATTCCGTGCGTTGGTGCATGTCGCTGTTGTAACATACATGTGCTTGTATTCTGTGCGTTGGTGCATGTCCTGTGTAACTTCAGGTGCATATATCTTGGTTGGTGCTGTCGCTGTATAACTACATGTGCATGGTCCATGCATTGGCATGTAGCTGTTTAACTACATGTGCATGTAATCCGTGCATTGGTGCATGTCGCTGTGTAACATCATTGCATGTATCCATGCGTTGGTGCATGCTATGTAACATACATGTGCATGTATCCGTGCGTTGGTGCATGTCACTATGTAACAACATGGGCATTTTTCGTGCGTTGGTGGCACGCTGTACATACTTCTGAACACAAAAACAGGCACTGCTACTAATTTCAATGCCGTCCTAGATTATCCGAAAAGCTACAGCGTAGTAAGTTCTGCAGCTCTGCCAAGATACCACCGGCCGAGGCGGGTCACGTGACCCCAACTCCGGGTGCGTCTGCCTAATTACGGCTCGCAATCAGCAGCAGCGGGCACTTTTTATTGCCAAACACGCATTACTGGCGGTATTGTGAGCACCACACTGCTCCCCCCCTTTCCCCCCCCCCCCCCTCCCGAGCGGGTGAGGGGACGATCCCGTAACTCTCTCGAGTTGCCAGAGAGATCCGGGTGGTGTAACTGTGATATCACTTCAGCATCATACTACATAGATGTAGATGACATGTTGGGAGATATGTAGCTCACATGTCTGTGTACATATGCACAGGTCTCACCATGTAGTTAGAGGAGCGTTATAGGGAGGGTTATTGAGCAGTATGGGGAGGAGTTATAGGAGCAGTATGGGGAGTGAGTTTAAGAGCAGTTAGGGGAAGTATAGGAGCAGTATGGGGAGGAGTTATAGACAGTAGTGTAGGAGTTTAGGACGCATTATGGGGAGGAGTTATAGGAGTAATTAGGAGGAGTTATAGGGAGAGGTTATAGGAGCAGTTAGGGGGGAGTTATAGGGAGAAGTTATTCTAGAAGCGTTAGGGGGGATTTATAGGGAGAGGTTTCTAGGAGCATGAGGAGGAGTTTAGGGAGAGGTTATAGGAGCAATTAGGGGGAGAGCGTTCATTGCCTCTCAGCGCGCCGCTGCATGCAGTGCGGGCGCACCTGGCTAGCGCACGGGGCCTAGATAAGGGGTGAGGTTATAGGAGGATTAGGGGAGATGTTATAATCGGAGCAGTTAGGGGGGGAGT